>VMKM01002678.1:0-60947 GCA_008360985.2 Macquaria ambigua | reverse complement strand
GAGGGAGAGAGAGAGAGAGAGAGAGAGGGAGAGGAGGGCGAGCGAGCACGCCGTGCTCAGGAAGTTCAAGCAGACAATTCTAATCCCCCAATTTCCTCCTCTCTAATCATCTCTACTCCGCTCATGGCCGACTCCAAATTGGAAACATCTTCCACACAATATGACACTCCCTCTGCAACACACACACACACACACACACACACACACACACACTTGTACCCTTCCTGTCTCGTCTCAGTGTGGACTCGGTGCTGAAAAGGTAAAATTAGTGTGAAAACGTGAGTCATTTCCATCAGCTGATCAAACTATGAGTAACAGCAAGGTCATGTCTTCTTATTAAAGGAATAGTCCCACATTATCAGCTTTACCTCTGTGTGTCCAGTACAGACAGACAGGTCCAGGACATGTTTAGCCTAGCTTAGCACAAAGACTGGAAGCAGGGGAAACTGTTAGCCTAGCCCTGTCAAAAGAGAAGAGATCAATCCTTCCATCAACTCCCAGTCTGCCTGATTTACATGTTAGATGTTGTTTGGGGAACAAGTTGAAATTTTGGGGGTTTTCAGCAGCTGCAGTGACATGCAAAAGCATCTCTAAAGTCCTGAAGTCATAGTGGGGTCGACCAGCTGGCTACAGGACGGCTTGTAGTCCTTTAAACACACAACCAGACTGAACCAGATCTAATGGGAACATGAAACACTGCAGCTGAGACTCAAACTGAAAGTCTCCAAATCAGTACTGACAAATGTTCCAACCCCAAAGCTTCCAAAATCTCAATTTTCCAAGTTAATTCAGATTGTTGGGTATTTATATACAATTATTAAACTATTACCTGTCTTATTTTAAATGTCTACTGATTAATGACGTATTTTTTATGAATACACTTTAGTGTTGGCTGATATGATGAAAGATACCGTAAATTTGTCAGCTGTCAGAAACGTTGCCTTAACATTTATACAGACGTAGCGAATCCCTTTTTACATATTTGGGTGTATTAGAGTTTAAGCAGACACGAACAACCAAGAATTAAGAGAAATGCATGATCATCTTGGCGCTGTGTGTCGTCCGTCTCACGCACATCCGACAGAACAGATGTTTCTATTCTAATCAATACAGCTGTCTACGCAGGCCCTGTGACAGCTCGCGTTTTATTCATGCTACACAGATTTTCTTCCGTTTCACGCACTTAACTACAGGGACTGTGTGTTGGGCTCTGAGCGCTGCCAGAACGCAGTTTACCTACACTCAGTCCGGTGCCTGAATGCAGCCTGTATAGACACAGAGGGAGGACTGATGCTGCTGCTAACGTGCTGCTCACGCTACACTTCCTGTGTAGAGAGTGTTACAGGTAAAACATGAGACTGTAGGCTGTTATTGGAGGTCAGTTTGGGCGGCTGCTCTGCAGGTGCACCGGTCTGCAGTATGATGCAGTATTAGTGTATTAGTGTCTGTACAAGTTTCTGTGTCTCCTCTGCTGATTTCTGCTCTGCTGCGTTTTCCTCCACCGAGCTCGTTAATGCTCATTTTAAAACTCGGTGTCTGTCAGACTCACGGAGCAGCCCGACCCTCCTCTGAGAGTCTGGCTAATGAACCGGACCTCACACAGACCACAAACACAGAGCCGAACCGCCGTCGGGGATGGGGGGTGAACTCGGATATACGAGTGCAACGAAGAGTCATTCTGACTATTATGACCTCCTCAGAGTCCCACGTTTTTATCCTTACATTTCATCTTCTGATCACACATTTTCATTGATATAAATCAATCAGATTAGATAGATTAATCAGCTAATCTTAACTTTGTTATATCTTAATGTTTCTTTTCATTAATACTGATACTAGAACTGCAACAATTAGTCGATTAATCGATCGAAAGAAAATTAATTCCCAACTATTTCGTTTCAGTCATTTTTCAAGCAGAAAATTTGTGTGCATTTGCTGCTTTTCTTTGTGATTTCTGACAGTAAATGAAGAGTCTTTGGGTTTTGGACT
The DNA here is from genome assembly GCA_008360985.2 of Macquaria ambigua. Lineage (NCBI taxonomy): Eukaryota > Metazoa > Chordata > Actinopteri > Centrarchiformes > Percichthyidae > Macquaria > Macquaria ambigua. The sequence goes on along the minus strand of VMKM01002678.1, from coordinate 58,958 downwards.
GTTGGTCGGACAAAAGAAGCAGTTTGAAGACGTCACTTTGGGCTCTGGGAAACTGTGATGACCTTTGTTTTTTTTTTTTTTACAATTTCTTGACATTTTATAGACGATAATGAAAATAATCCTTAGTTGCAGCCCTGTACTGTACATACAAGAGCTGGATTAGACAAAATAAAAGGAACACCTGGACCTATCTTTGTTTCCAAGTTTAAAATGTTCAGTTTGCAACAAGTCCTCCAAATTAAACAAGATATGCGGTTAAGTTAAGGCAAAAGATGGTTAAAAGACACCAACGCTGACTGTCCTCCGTCCTCCCCGAGAGGCTCTGTGGTGCTATAATGTCACACTTTGCTTCTGAGAGACAATAGTCATAAAAAATGTAAACACAGTTTTAAGTGTTTCAAAAAATAACCAATACTTTTAGGATACTGAGACTTAAACACTGATCTTCTCCTCCTCGGATAAAATGTTCATTGCAGCCACACATGGTGCACCGTCCCCCACTCAGCAGAGTGTGGCCTGTTTAACATACAGCACTAAATAAAAAAGTGACTGACAGTTAGTGTTAGGAAGAGAGAGAAGGAAGATGGTACAACAGATGCTGTTTTTATAACTCCACCTTCCACCTTCCACCTTTTTGTTACCGAGCCATTTACCGACATTTCTTTAGTATTCTTCATCCTGGTGCTCTGTGTTTAGTGTTTAATATACTCTGGTATTTGTTCTGTCTGTCTTTATTTCATTATTGATTACCATGGTGTGGGGTATATGTGAGTAAAGACCTGTATTTTATAAAGTCTAGGTCGGCAGATCTGAGTCGCTGAGGGAAATAAAATATAACATTAAGACTGAACAGAAAGTAGACATATATGGCGGTTTGGAAAGATATATATTAAAAGACTTCTGTGCAATATAAGGAAAAGTCCAACATCCATTCAAAACTTCATAGCTCAACACTACAGCCATTATTTGACTCTTTTTACAATTAAAGGGGGGTTCCTTATTATTTAAATGTGCAAAGAAAAAACTTCACACACAAGAACACAGTGGACAGATATGGGGGGGGTCTGCACACTGACAAATGGATTATGGGGCCATCACTTGTAGTGCTGCAGAGATCCCGTTAACCCCTGTGGTGAACAAACACTACGTACATTAACACACACACACACACACACACACACACACCCCACCACCATCACCAGCAGCAGCAGGGTTCGTTATCCGATCAGAAACGTCTCTCATTGGTTTTCTTGTTTATCTTCTTCAACCTTTTTTGAATTTTTTCACAATAAGAGTCCTCAGGTTTTACAGCGAATTTGAATTTCAGCCTATTTTGGCACAGAGGAGCTCCTAAAGGATTACATGCCAATTTCTGATGTGATTTAAACCTGTTTATGCTTCTTTTCTTTTTTTTTTAAACTTAATTTAAAAAATACATTAACAAATATCATTTTATCAGGCTTACAAATCTCACACAGGGTCCTGACCCAGCTGAGAGAAGCAGCTCCATTATATTCTTTTTGTACCTTTTGAAAGGTTTTTCTCCTCTTCTGGTTGGTGACTGTTTTTCAGTCGGTCTGTTTGGCTCTCTAACTTCACACTGCTGCATTAAATGTTAATATTAATAAGATCTGATTACAGTGGAGTGTGTTTACTGTAGTTCAGCTGCAGACGAGTCGTCAGCGTGCAGGCTGGTTTCACAGCCATTAACTGCACAATATATACAACTTGGCAATGATTCAACCGTGATTATAATGTGTTTTTATTTTAATATAATTGTGTGTAGTGATGCAGAGAGGCAGGAAAACAGGGACTGATTAAATGTAAATGTTAAGATTTGTTGGTATAAACGGAACGGACAGATTATGAAATGTTACGCAGAAAGAGGATTTTGAGAAGAAAAGTGTATAAAAATTCAAATGTGGATCACTTGGCATTCATGTTTTGGTTTTATATTTTTTTGTACATGCAAATTTGGGATTTCCAGCAGCTTTTCAAAATAACAGCAGAGAGAAAATGAAGTTATGATGCCAATAGTGTGAAAACTAGAATGCAGAACATGTTACAGAATTAAATACTTTTAATGATATTTAAAACCATAATTTTTCATGGCTTTAAATGTAAATGACAAAACTGCTTCCACTTGGCACCATTAATATCAATTATTAATATGTTAACTGAGGACAATAAATTAAATGATCAACCAGCAGTTTTCAGTGGAATTAGAAAATATTTAAATATCGTGAGATTAAAAAAGTAAAATCCATTTTAACACTAAATTAAAAACTGATGCGTTTCCCTGAAATGACCCAACAGAAATCATCTGGAATCATCGCAGCTGCTTTTTCCATTTTTAAGCAGATAATCCTCTTTGTGCTTTCAGCCTCTTTAACCTTTTCTGCTGCTTCAGACTCGGATGTTGAAGCCGGACGGATTTATGTTTGACTAATTACCCGCTATGATCATTTAGCAGAGGAGCGGCAGTGACGTCTCAATAAAATACACAAAACTGTTTATATATGACTGATACAATGTTTGAAGATTTCTTTATTTAGTTTGAGAGTACCGCCTAAATACAAGGATTTTACTGTACAGGTCCCTGGAGGTTCCTGCAGTATGCAGATGGCACTATACTTGAAAAATAAAGCGAGCACATAACTGAGCAATTCATTTAAATTATTTGAAAGGAAAAGAAAATGAAGATTTTAGATTTTACATCCAAAAAATATGAATTTAACTGTAATTTCTTTCTTAAATCTGATTGTATTTTCAATATTAAGAGTGATTTTTGGTGCAGCAGTACAACATTTTATTTGTGTTTCAATAAGAAAGGCCATCATTTTTTTTTCAAATCTATCATGAAGCTTTGAAGCATTAAAACATTAAGAAACACAAATAACCTAAACAATAAAAATGCACCCTGAGACAAAGGGATATTTTTAAATTCATATTTTTTTTAAATATCAATACAAGTAATCCCTTTTTAAACACAAATGAATTATAGTGCATTTATTTAATGTCAAATTTAAAAACAGATTGTCGAGCTGAAAGTAAAAACATACTTTTTAAGTTGAAATCTGTGACGTGTTAAATTCAGAAAATCGTCACTGCAGCAGCTTCATTTGATTTACGTCCTATTTGAGACACATAATGTGACAGAGACACAACAAAGCAACCACACAGCAACACCTCAGAGGGAAAGGAGATACTGTGTCCATGCTGACACCTTACTTTATAATTATTTGGGGCTCAAATTCATTAACACAAAAGACACATCTTGACTGAAATTTTACTAAAATTTTACCCAACAACAGCACAACAAAAAAAGAGTTCCTGCCTGAAACTGCAGATATTAGAGTAAAAATAACTGATGAAACTAAGACTGTTCACCAGCAGATGTTGAAGCCATTTAAAGGAATAAAATCACCAAACAAAATAAAATTCTCCTCCAGCCGAGCCAGCCGGCACATTCAGACACACACACACACACACACTCCTCGGACCCTCGGACCCTCTTGTAGTCTTGTAGTCTGAGCAGACGGCCGCGGTTGCAGCAGAGTAAAGACCGTCCACGGGCTGCCCGCCGCCGTCCTGCTGCTGCTGCTGGTGGGCTGGACGGTGAAAGTGTCTGTGTGTGTGTGTGTGTGTGTGTGTGTGTGTGTGTTTAGTTGTGGGGGGGGTGGTGGTTTTGGTTTGACCGAGAGGAATTCACAAAGTTCACGGTCCTGTTACGGAGAGGATAAAGCTGCCTTTGTCTGTTTGGCAACACAACTCTTTTTATTCAGGCTGGAGGAACCTGCAGCGTCCCTCCAGCAGAACTAACCACACACTGGGAATATAGTGTTAAACGTGACGGTGACAGTAATAATGAGCTGTCCTCTAATGAACTCTCAGGCTCTTTCATCTCTCTGGCTCATTTGGACGAGCCGGCCACAATAGACTATTGTGAACCACCAAAACTCCCCCGACCCCCTCCTCGTCTCTCAGCAGAGTCACCAAACTCCCCTCAACCCCCCGTCTGTCTGCCAGCTTCTCCCTTCCCGGACTTCACCCCCCCCACCCCTCCATTCTCATAGCCACCACAGCAGTGACGGGGGTGTCAAAGGTCGGCTGGCCTCGCTGACCACGACAAGCTGCTAAATGTGGCCCCGGCGCCGCAGCCGGAGCCCCGGCGTGTCCCGGGACACCACCGCTGAGATGGGTGAGAGTGTGAGGGAGGTGGGGTGTTTGTTCCCTGGTGCGGTGTAATTGCCACAGCGGCGGTGATGTGTCAGAGCTCAGGAGCCGAGCACGGCGTTCAGCTCTGGTATTTCTCGGAGAGCGCGCAGAGACAAAGCAGGACTTTCTGTGTGTTTTCACAGAAGTTTCCTGTTAATTAGATGGAACAAGAGAGTAAAAGCATGAGAAGAGGAGGCTCAGCGTCACGACAGCAGAAGGAAGGAGCGAACCCCCGGCCGTGGCTGCAGACCTGAGCTGGCACCCGTCCGCTAACGGGACGCCGCAGAGACGAGAGAGGGGAGCACAGCGAGGGGGCGGCGGAGACGGGACGCTGACAGATGAAACAACAAACAGTCGGAGCGGGTCACAAATCCAGGAGCTTTTTGGAAATAAAACACAGAGCTGCTGTGTGGTGCGGCGTTTCTTAAAAGCTCAGCCACAAGAAGGAGGAAGAGAAAGAGGAGGAGGGAAGGTTCTTCTTTTGGTTGAAGAAAAAGGGAGGAAGGAGAAGAAAGAAAGAAAGAAAAAAAAAATGTCGTGCCAACTTACCATCCACCAGGTCCTGGCCGAGATGTCGTAGCAGAGCTGCCATTTGATGGAGCCTTCCGAGGTTTTCCCTGCCATTACGCTGTCAGCAAGCTTCATCTGATGCGAGTGCGCTCACCGGAGATAAGACACCTAATTGAGAAAACATTTGCACTGGCATGTTGGGCAACATGTAGCCCGCTCCATACCATATGGAATCATGGGTAAAAAAAAAAAAAAAGCTCCTTGACAATGAACCAATCTCATGCAGACCCCGTGGCAAGGTGAGCGGCAGTCATCTGCTCAGAGAAAAAACACACACCCCCTCACACACACACACACACACACACACAGCCGAGCAGAATGATGAGCCTTTTTTCCACATCGCCGTGCACCTCGGGTCGCTTCTCCCTTTTTTTTTTTCCTCCTCTGGTATAATTAGGACTTGTTCTTCGTTATCACCATCACCATCATCATCATCATCATCACCAGGAGCAGGAGAAGAAGAAGAAGAAGAAGAAGAAGAAGAAAAGGAAGAAGAAGAGGAGGCAGCCGGGGCTAAACTGAACTGAACTGACTCCAAACAACTTCTACTGCTTTTTTATGGTCACTTTAATGGGACGGAGGCAGGTAGAGAGAGGGGGAGGGAGAGAGAGGGCAGAGGGCTGAAGCACCACGGGGCGATCAGTCCTCCGGACACATGGAACTGCTTACAGACTATCATGCTATGTTTTGTTTTGGGTTTCCATCCTTCCTCCCCCTCTTCTCTTCTCCCCTGAATCCCTCCATCCTCATCCCTCCTTCAGCAGAAAGCCCGTGTGTTTTGGCATAAATACCTGCAGACTGAAGGGTCCAGTGGAGAGAGAGAGCAGACCCTGTGCCGCTCACTCTTAATGCTCCATGAAGAGTGGACGCTGCCTGCCGCCGCCGCCGTCCGCCTTAAAAATACCACACGGCTCCGTCAGTAAGTCTGCTTTCACTTCACTTACACTTTACAGTTTTCTGTCTGAGGAAGAAGTAAAAGTAGCAATACAACTGTGAAAAAATACTTCTTTACAAGTAAATGTTATGCAAGTACTGGGGTATGTAAAAGTATAAAAAATAAAAGTACTAATAAGGAAGAAAAAAGGCTCCTGTTAGGGTTATATACTTATATATTATAGGACTATTACTACATATACATTGAAGTGGTGGAGATGGAGCTAGTTAACTGCTTTATATACTGGTGGTTATTTGCAAAGTAACTATAGTTGTTATGTCAGTTAAATAAAGGGGAGAAAAAGCACAATGTTTGGAAGCACTTTATAATAAGGGACTCTTTATAAAGCTTTTATTATATATATATATATATATATATATTTATAAATCATTTACTAATGCTTCATAGGTAGATACTATTATAAAGTTCTATTCAAACCGTCCACCTGTGTTTAAATTAATTTTGTTATTACAGTCAGATAAGCCAAACGCTATAAAAATGTTCTAACTCTACAGTCAGATGCCGTTATTTGGGTTATTATTGTATTATAGATGTTTGTACTCCATGACAAGTAACCATGGTCGCCCTGATACTAAAAGAAAAAACAAAGTGTCATACTGCAGAGGGATAAACACCAGCCAGGGGACGTTTTGCATTAATAAATTATTTATTAATCATTAATAATGCCATTAGTTACAACTTTTAATCCCTGTTCATCCTTTATTGGAAAGTGGTACTCAATATTCCACCCTGAAATGTAGTGAAGTAGAAGTATAAAGTAGTATAACATGGAAACACTGAAGTAACATACAAGTAAGTACCTAAAACTGTGCTTAAGTTAGTTAGTTACCATCAACCATTGCTATCTGAGATTCAAAACAAGATTTCTTTTTGCCTATAAATAATTTTGAAATTTAAATTTGTTACTTTTTAAGCCCTTTAACTCTCCTGTTTACTCACAACTGGATCCATTTTTACAAACTCATGTCAAGTCAGTGTGCAGATCGGAGAAACATGTATAAAATTATGCCAAGGACATCTAGAAAATGTCCATGAAATCAATTTAAATATAAATATATATGTGTAAAGTGTCAGGACTCTATTTATGCTACATTGTCATATAGTGTTTTTCCAAATTTAATATTACTAAGGTGACAAATTTAAGGGGTAAAAAGGTGAGTTAAAGAGGTTAAAACGTTTTTTATGAGTTATACATAATGTGTATATTTATATATACATACTGTTCCTGTCCAGCGGAAACATTGTACCGTCAAAAATGTAAGCAAAACCCAGCTTGTTTTCAATTCCTCAACCATACAACAGTGTTTCGTTTATATGGGATCAAGCACCCAAAAAGATTTAATTTGCATTCTGTCCTTCTGCATAATATCTTCCTTTAAAATGTTTGTTGAAAGTGTAGATTAATTAAAAACGGTTCATTCACAGCCAGTTGAATTTGTTTAGCAGCTGACTGCACCGAATGTTTTCTTCACTGAGGTTTTGAAAGGCTTTCATAAGAATATTTGTGGTTAAAGGTTTTCTACCCAAACAGAAGCAGCATGAGACCCTTTAAAAACCAAGACTGGAGTGGTGAGCTTTTCACAGTATATGGGTGATACATGTTTTTTAATGTTTCAGATAAAAGCAGTGGCTCGTCTGAAGCAGCAGCGTCCCATCATGTCGCACATCAACAAACATGTGCTTTAACCTGTAAGATCATTTCACTGCCTGTCTGGGTTGAAGTGGGGGGTGGGGGGTAATAAAGGGCTCAGAGGGAGGTGCGGGGGGTCTGTGAAGCTCAGGTTCCTAATCAGAGGGGGAATACCTGAACCAGAGCAGAGCCGCCATCAAACAGTTCTCCCATTGTGGCGGCCAAACGAAGGAATGCGATTCAGCCGGAGATACGGAGGGACGTTGGGGTTGTTGGGGGGTAAGGTACACCAGGCCAGGAGGTGGGGGGGGGGGGCTGTCTACACGTGATCGACTGAAGAAGCATACAGAACCACTTGAGCCATTGTTTTCCAAAACCACGTAAAGGTGCTTCAGAGTTCAACTTAGCTGAACTCAGGTACAAAAAGTTACAGCAACTTAATTTCCTCAATATGTTATTTCGGAGATTTTCAGAAGTTCCACCTCAGTAGATACAATTTTTGTACTTCAGATTATTTGAAATTTAAACCTGTTTGCCACTGACATTTCAAAGTGCGTCCAATCAGGTTATAGCTGACCAAGAAGCTTAAACATAAAGAGTCTCAGCTTCCATGGATATAGCATTAATCTCATTTAAAAATAAGTGAGTATTCATGTTTCTTCATCACTAACAGTTCTTGTTTATAACTTATATCAATTATATGGTGACTAATCAGCTAAGCAAATGTGATTTGTAAAGGAAAAGTGGGAGAAATGGGTTTTAGTAAGATGGAGGAGGTGGTGTAACTGGTGTAAGATCCATTGGGATCTTAATATTGCATGCACTGATCAATGATCTTATTGATCCATTATTGACTTCCACCAGCTTAGGGCACAGTTTGAGTTCTGTGTGGCAATGATCACATGATTTGGAATAACCCAAAATGTTTCAGTCTTAATAACTGAAGATTTGTAATTTGGCAAGGGCTAAAATAATATCCAGAACGATGAGTTTAATCTCAGATCAATTCTCAATTAATAAAAAAATACTGTGAGGGAAATTTTCATTCATCAAGAAGCTAACCTGAACCATTAACTAGCCTGAACAACACAGATTAAGACGACAAATAAGCATTAGGTAACCTAAATTTAACTGTTTTAACTACTAAAAATAAGATAACTTATTATCTGTAAAGCAACTAACGTTGAACAGTTCAAACTACTAAAATGAACCATCAGCTAAACTGAACTACAACTGACAAAAGCAAATAGAGCTTAAAGCTGGGGGAGGCGAAACCTTCCTCCTCTCTCTCTGCTGCCTCGTATCACTCCGCTAAGCCCCTCCCACCAAACCCACAACTTGGACCGGTAGCAGAAGGAGTCGGTTCCCCAGTGAAACCGTATCCCTCGTAGGGCTCGCTCTCCACGGCGTGAGCCTCACCGAGACCGCGGCCCCTCCCGCCGCGACCTGTTTTCTCAAAGACGCCCCTCCAGCGCTTCGCGGCCGCAGAGCAGAGCGCCCCAGGCTTCAGAGGCAGCTGCAACGCCGTCCAGCAGCGGGAAGAGAGGCTAGTACACCACACACACACCACTGTCCCCCGTCAACAGTTATCCCCACTGTTTGTCATCAGGCCTCTTTGCCACTCGTCGTTACGAGCGCCATGGCATCGAACATAATGAGCTGAAGCTCCGTGTGGAGCCGGGACGTGTTGGTTTGTTCTGTACACCGCTGCAGGCAAAGGAGGTGCTGGACATTTATCACAAGTTGCAGGACTTTCGGCAGGATTTTCTCCGTTTGAAGGGACCAAGCCCCCAGGAAGAGCGCCAGGCTTTGAAGCCAGTTTGACATAGTGGCCAAACCGTGTAATTACAACTTCCGGGTCCGTCACGTGATGCACACTGGCCCCAAGAGACTTTTTCCCATAGACTTACATTGTGAAAGAGACGTCTGTAAATCAGTGGATAATTTTTTTTGAGGTACAACAACTAGCCAGTACGAACACTTAAACAGCCCTTATTTAAATCATTATGTCCTAAAAGTTGTAAAATACATAAATAGTCGAATCCAGAGTTATAAAGTCACTGCCATTCAGGTGAGTGAGCCTGAGACGGAGCGGTTTGGAGGCGGGGCTAAAGGAAGCGCTAGTGCGCTCGCTCTATTGGCCAAGAATGCGGAAGCTATGTGGAAGATCCAGGTAATTTTATACCTGGGAAGTCGAACTTTTTTGGCTTCATGCACCACTGAGCAGCTTTCATAGGAATGATGGAGCCCCGCCTCCGACGCTGGATCCAGTTCTCTTTATACATCCATGGAAGGGACGTGTACGCGCTTCTGCTCTTGTAGCTTAGCCAATACGAACGCACCGTCTCTCTGAAATAACCTGTGATTGGCTAAAGTCTCCCGTCACAGGATAGATTTTCTGGAGCCTGAAAACAGAGGCAAGGGGGGGGGCTGAAGTAGAGGTCTGCTCTCAGACCACTTGAATTACAACATGCTGCACGGTTAATATGGTATTTTTGCCCAGTGACGCCAAAGAAATACTGCCTACCCAACCTTTATTATTTTTAGCTACTAAAATAAACGTAATAACTGAAGTTAACAGTTTTAAATGCTCAAAAAACATAAGCTAACCTGAACTTTTTGCTGGTAAAATAAATTATTGGCTACTTAGCTTAGCTACTAAAATGATCTGTTAGCTAACTAAACAGTTGTAGCCACTAAAACAAACTGGACTACACTGAGCTAACTGAGTTTAATCATTTCAGATACTAAAACAAACGGTTATTGTTAGCTAACCTGAACAAAACCGTTTTAGCTAACTTGAACTTAACTGTTTTAACTGCTGAAATAAGCCGTTAGTTTACCTGAATTAGCTACATTATTTAAGATGACAAATGAACTGTTGGCTAACTTAACTGAATTTAACAGCCTTAGCTGCTCAAACAAACCATAATCTAACCTGAACCTAAAAGTTTTATCAGCTTAAATAAAATATTAGATAAATTGGGACGTTTTTTGCTGCTAAAGTGAAATATATTGGTTATTTAGCTTAGCTGCTAAAATGATCTGTTGTAACGTTAGCTACTAAAACAAACCATAAACTAACCTGAACTCAACTGTTTTAACTACTAACAAACGTTTAGCTGCCTTGAACGGTTTTAGCCACCAAACTGGCAGAAATACAGAAGACACCGAAACATCAGCTTATAAAGTTGTGATTGCTAACATGTTAGCAAATAACTGCACTTACATAGCAGAATCATCTCCCACTGGAGAGTTTGTGTCCACATGATGAATGTAAATCCAATATTCCTGCTTCTTTTAGTTTCCACCAACTCCTGAGAAAACCTGCTGGCTCTTTAGCTGCTAAATGCTCCACTTTCTTCAATAAATGCATCATGTAAAGTGTCACATCATCTCTCTTTCCTGTGATATCTACAAAGCGTTTCCCTAAACTGGCAGTGTATTATGACTGGACCGGACCAACACATATGGATCAGGGGGGAATGCAGAAAATATTGCAAAATGATTTATTTTACTAAATATTTAAAATATTACTTAATAGTACATTTCAGGAGATATAACCCTTCTCTTGCAGATTATTATCAGTGTGTGTGATTATTAACTGTTTGTTTTGAATACAAATGTTTACCTTGCACCAGATTATTCACAGATTTAATGCAACAATGGCAAAAAAAAAGATCAATAACCTTTTACTTTCTTTAATTTTAAACAGACAACATGTATGTCAGCTTTACCTTCATGTACTATAATTTCATGCATTCACAAAAAGAACAAATAAAACCTAAAGAATGAGATGTTGATGTATGTTTGTTTTTTATGCTGCTGCTGTTGTGTGTGAATCACTCTGTCACTCACTCAATACTCCCTACATGATAAACACTCAAGTAGGGATATTTAGGAATATTTTATTAACTATTTTGTTGTCATGTCACATATTTACATGTCTGTCATCTTGCAGAGGTGAGACTAAAGTAATGTGGTGTAGAATTTGATAAATAAATATACAGCAGGAAACAGACACTGTGTGTGTGTGTGAATAATGATGTTTAAATAGTGTTAAAAAGTCAATATTTGAGTTTATCAAAGGAAAATGGCTGAAGAGACACTTACCTTTCAGTGTGTGGTCACTGCATGTGTAAAATAAATGTTATTAACATTTGTTTTGTTAAATATAACTGAGGATAGTGCTGTTCCTACTTATTAAATCTGTACAGTGGCTACACAATGAAAAGGCTGTTCCAGATGCTCCCAGTAGGAGGCAGCGTTGTGTTTCTGGGTTTTATCTGCTACTTTACCTTGAAGAGGAAAGTTGACGACAGATGTTTTATTTTATTTCTTTTGACTCCATCTGATTCACTCACCTGCTCTGGCTGTAGTCGACTCCTCCTGCTGTCCGCAATAAAACACAAAAAATTGACAGTGAACTACAAATCTGCCAACGTGTGACTCATTTACATCTTCGTGCAAATAACTTGAATTAAATCATTTGTGTTCCAGGTGCAGATGGGAGATAAAGATGAGATTTATTTAGTTTTGTGTACATTTTTTGATTATTACCCATAAAACATGTTGGTTTTGTTATACAGGGTGTCTACACGTTTTGTGGACTTTTTTTAAATGTCATCTGCAATTACATACAAAAACCAATTTTACATTTGAAACAATGAAAATAAAAACAAATGTATATAGTTGTTGTTGGCATTTGTCTATATGAGTGGGCTGATAAAATAAAATATTTTAAGCCTTAAGTTTCAATACTACAATTTCTGTCTTAAAATATGACTGAGACATAGTAAAGCCATTAGTAAAACTTTTTCAGGACCTGCAGACGTCCTGGTTTGTATATAAATTTTCAGGGCTGGATTACCAACCAAGCAAAGTGGGAAACTGTCTGGGGGCCTCAAACCCTCAAGGGGGGCCCAAATGCTCCAGGTTCACTGTGGTTCATTGTGGTAATTAGTTTGTGGTAATTAATAATTAGTTAATAATTAGCAAATGTGTTTGGTAATACTGTATGCACCACTAAAGCACAGTATGAACTGAGATGATGAGAAACCTGCATTTGTTACCTAATCTGGAGGCCCTGGTCTTGCACTGGGTTAAACAGAGTTGAAGTCTATTTTTTAAGGGCCTTTATTTTTTCAGTTTATATTGTGCTTACATGATGCATATTCCTAAATAGATTTGTGCTTAATCAAGTTACCACAAACTATTTACTGACTAATACAAACACAACTCACAGAGAGTGAAACGTGGGGGACTGATGGGGGGCCACAACTTGTTTTTGCCCCGTGGCCCAGCAGAGGGATTATCCAGCCTTGAACATCCTTTATGAAATCTCTGCACGTTTTACGGCAGGAAAAAGGGAAGTTTAGAAGAGACGGAGAAGCTGAAATGTTCCATGTTGATAAAGCTTTTTAAAATAAATTACATACTAATTACTAACAATTACAAATACATATAAAAATGCTAGAGAAAAAAAGTTTAATGAAAGTTAATGCTTCTGTTAAACACGAGGCTCATGTCTACAACAAAATGTACAATGTGTCCTCAGAAATCTTTGTCTGCCTGTCTTTTTTTTATCTCAATGGTTCAGTGAATTATTATAGCGATAAATACATTTTTAAAATGTGTGCAGCATAAACAAGAAGCTTGTAAAAACATCTCATGTCCAAAGTTCACAAACTCCTGACAGCATGTTGATGCTTCAATCAGCGAAACCAGCAGGATCCTGTCAGCAGAACCAGCCTCGACTTGATTTAGGACAGTTTCTCCAATTTATCCCCAAAATCCAATAAGTTACCCAAATATGTGCATTTCGCTTCCTTCCTCTCACTAACCAGAGAGAGAAGAAAAGACCTGATTGTCAACATCTGTTTTCCCTTTCTCTCCGCTTTGTGCAGCACGTCGGCGCCCCTGGGCGTCACAGCAGCAGCACCCTGCCACCCAGCACTGCATCCACCCACCCTCCCATCCACCCACCCACCCGGCTGGCTGTCCCGCTGAAGCTCAGTGAAGCCAAAGTGTCCATATGAAGACACATTAACAGGGACGGTTCGCCAGCTGTCCTTCCACTGCCACAGTCACCACATCAGCCATATTAAATGACCCTTTTGTCTTGTTTCTGCTCTCCTCCTCTACACTCTGTCCAAAAGACCTTGTTCGCGTCGTCTCCTGTGTATTCTCTTGTTGTTCTTCCCCCTAATTTTAAATGTTTAGCTCTGCAGCATCTGCACTTGCAGAACATTAGAGGATCGCTCAAACGGAGCATTTGACAAAAGCCAGGAAGCCTGCGCTCCAAACAAGAGTGTTTGTTTTCATGCATTTTTCCCTTGTCCTGATTGCTGTCAGATGCCTTTGTGTTCCAGGTGGTTGAGACAGCAGAGGGAGAACCGCACAGAGAAATAAATACCACACATCCTCCTTTATTTCTGCTGCTGTCAATGTATATATTGTACTCAGTATGAAGTGTAAATGGGCCAAATGGCTTTGAAATCCACAACAGGAACTGATTACTCTCTCAGGGGCTGGTGAGGAATCAGGACCATCTGACACACTGTAGAAAGAGAATGAGATCAGAGCCGATTCACTGATTTACTGGACTGAACCAGAGCTGTTTAACCTGTCCGATGTGTTTTCTCCTCGTTGACAATCCAGTGAAGACGTGACAAAAAATATGTAATTTATACTTTCCTGGGAGATCAGGCACAAGAAACTGCATGAAAGCATTCGTGCTCGAGTCTGCAACTCGGCCCGAGCCTGACAGATTAACAGATACATACCAGAAAACAAATGCAACACTCAGAGGTACACTAGGTACGTGGGCACTTGAACGCTACACCCAACAAGAGCATCAGTGAGGTCCAACACTGATGTTGGTGATCAGGTCTGGATCACAGTCGGTATTCCAGTTCATCCCAAAGGTGCTGGATGGGGAAACAGGAAAGGGACAAATACAAACTGTTGACACAAAGTTGGAAGAACACTTCTGAACCTGGGGGTCAGGACCCTCACAAGGGGTTGCGAGGTAAATTTAAGGCGTCACGAGACGATTACCTGGGTAGAAAATAAGAAAAACCCAAATTAAGCCTTATTTTCTGTATTCTCCAGTGTTTGGCTTATGTCCTCAGCCCTCTAAGATGAAGGGAAGGGACTGCTCTCAACTCAAAGATGTGCACCCCGTGATGAGGAGTGACACGTAGTGTTTTAGGGGTCACAAGTAAAAAGGTTGGAAACCACTGGTTTAAAATACTGTATGCCGTAGCAATAAGAGTTCCCTTCTCTGGAACTAAGGGGCCCAAACCAGGAAAAACAGACCCAGACAGAAAGTATATTGAGAGGGGTGTCCACATACTTTAGGCCATATAGCGTATAGGAATGTTTCCCCACCTCTACCTACTGTGAACATCTACTTCCAAATATTTGTGATGTGCAAAACAAGCATCTCTACAGCAAAATGTTCCAACCTCACTGTTCTTTAAAGAAGCAGTAACAGTAATGTTACTGACAAGAGCAGCAAATCCCAGGCATGTCATGCTAGCCAAAGCTAAAGAGATATTTGTTTAATGTTGTAATGACATTTTTCTATTGCTACATACCAAATTATTCAGTTTTTACAAGTAACATTTCTGGTTTTAACAACATACCACATTATACAAAGTTACCTCTACCTTGTTAAAACAAGAAACATTTGTCATTATGACTACATACTGATTTATCTCGTTAAAACAAGAAACTTTTCTTGCCATAACGTGATAAGTTGGTATTACAATAGCAACCGCAAGCTAAGAGACAAAACAGGAAATGGAACAAACATCATAAAAAGGTCAACAACATGACAAATATCTTGTTATTACCTGAAACCTTAGCTAAACAGTATTTTGGAGACGAACTGTCCAGTGTACGGGTCTTTCCCGTGTGCCCTGAATGCAGCATGAGGACAGTAATAAGGACCTGCTGGACACGTGCTCTGACAATTAGAAACACACCGCAGATCATCCAGGCATCTGGTTCACTGAGCAGAAGAAACTAATCAGAGCAATAATGACTTCATTGTTCTCCAGCAGAGAGACGGCGAGGAGGAAAACATCTCCGTCAGCTCCAAACTGCACCTACAGCTGAGGCAGCAGGATGATTAATGATTATTATTAATTAATAATTGATCAAGGGACCATACAAAACACCATACAGCAGCTAGTGCAGGGGGCAGATATGATACCTGTGTTTTGGTACCAATACCAAAAAAACTAAACTTTTGACACCTTACTTTGAGAAATATAAGCAAATTCTGAGTCCTTGAGGAGGTTCAAGGGGTCCTTACAAAAAGGTACCAGATATCTTTAAGCAGGCTAGAATGGTCCTTCAGGAGTTTCAGGGGGTCTTCATAGGGTTCCAAGTGTCCTTGATGAGAATCCTGGAGTCATGGAAGGGGTTACAGGGTCCTTGAGAAGGTACCAGGGGTCCAGTGGAGACTTAAATTGTCATTGACAAAGTTCCATTGAGGGTTTTGAGTGGTACCAGAAGAGGTTCCTGGAGTCTTTGAGTGGGTTTCAGGGTCCTTGAGGAGGCTCAAATGGTCCTTGAGGGAGTTCCAGGGGGCCTTGAGTGAGTTAACAGGTAACATAGTGCACAGCATCAGTACTGTTACTATGGTTACCTGCATTTTATCACCTTGAGCATTGATTTAGGACGGTTGACCAGAACCATGACATGTCACCATATGTGATTTTAACACATGACAGCCAATCAGAGAGCAGGATTTCCCATTGCTATCAGATGAAGTAAATGCGGTAACGTTACTGGTCCAATAGGAGCTCTGAGGACTAACGGTCTGTCACTGCAGAGACTCTGTGGAATAACCTGGACCACTGAGGTCAATATATTCTACTGGAGAGAGCTGACACCGTCACTGTACAACCAGCTGCTACACTACAGCATCCATACACTCTGTGTGTGTGTGTGTGTTGTCCAAACATATTGAATGGTGAATGTAGAGGCAGCCACAGAGCCCAGAGGCCCCTGGCAGACAACATGGACCAGAGTGGAGGGCTGTGTGTGTGCGCGTGTGTGTGCGTGCGTGCGCATGCATGTGTGTGTCTGTGTGCGTGCATGTGCGTGTGTGTGTGTGTGTGTGTGTGTGTGTGTGTCTGTGGGTGTGTGGAGGGTTTTGAGCGTTAGCCACGAGCACCATCTGCCTCTCTGTCACTCAGAGCCAATATGTTCGGTCAAACCGCTCGCCGGTGAGCTTGGCCGTGGTTGTTCGGCTCGTTCTCTCTCTGGCTGCTTGTTTGGCTTCTTTTTCCATCCACAAACACTCAGAAGCAGCCGATCATCAACGTGCTGCACTACAGTCTGAGCGAGAGTCTCTGTCCAACAGCAGACACGCTGATAAAACCTTTCTGTCACCGTTTGAACAAAACAAAGTGGATCTTAAAACCACAATTTCATTTTTTGACCACCTAAATGTTTGAATTAAATCAAAAATGTACATTTTGTGAATACAGCATGTCTGATCATCATTAAAACAGGTCTGCTTTTCTGTGTTTGCTGATGTAAACAGACCTTTAACTCAGCAGGAAATGAATACCTTATGAATTAGTTTTTTTTTGTTTTAATTTAGTGTTTAAGCACAAATCAGTTCTGATTTACTGAACAGGTGTTTATAGAAAAGACTGATAGCAGGTTCCAATTTTGTGTTTTGATTGTCAGTTTTTAGTGATTTGGATTAAAACGTGTGGCTTTAAAGACACAAAACACACCTCATTTAATAGAAATAAGAAATATTACTCAGACCTATTTTGCTTAAATTAAACTACAAACAATATAATTACAATCTAACAATAAAATACAAAACACCACAAACTACAGCCTCAAAACATGTTCAACAACTTTAAGGATCACACCAGTGTGTTTGCAGGTTTTAGCTCTTTAATTACAGATAATGTGACTTTATATTTCTGCTGAACATTTTTAAAAGCAGATTATACAGGTGTAGATTTCTGTTCTGATCGTTCCAGACAGCCATAGATTTCCATTCATTTCTGTATGATGTGAAACTTGCTTGAATGGTCTAATCCATCACAGTGAACATTAAGTGTGTATTGATTGTGAACAGAGTTGTGTTGTTGTTGTGTGGTGGTGGTGATGAGAAGAGTCGACTTCATTACCTCAAAACTAATTTTGAAGAATAATCTTGACAGACGTTCATATTGCATGATACCTGGAAGATTAGAAACACTATATTCAAATTTCTAACAGCTGCAGGGTTTGTAAAATGAGTAGGTATGCATGATATGTAGTAAGCAGACTAAAAGATGCAAAGCCACCGGTACAATCCTTTAACTCAGTATTTATGCAGGGCGAAGGCAGATTGTACGGCATAAATGTGGGTTTGTTAGACATTCAAATGGGGTCACTGCAGTTTTCTAAGACTGATTCTTGATGAAATAATACATTTTCATTTTTTCTATATAACCCATTTGGAGCTCCCTCAATGCCACTGAAATAGAGAAAAACAAAAGCATGTCGCACTGGAATTCACATGACAACTTGAAAACTTTCTAACTGGACTTGTTATATAAAATTTTAGGAGTTATAAATGAGGTCATGGTCAAAAAAAGGTCAGGGACTCCTGCTTTCACATGTTGCTGTTATTTTGTCCCCCCCCACCCCCCACTGGAGGAATAAATGTCACAGGCCACCTGACAAAGATGTTTAATAACAGACAAACACCTCCATGTTCCAGATTAATGAGCAGTTTCATGTGTGTCCTCTTCAGTTTTATTTCCCTGAGACGACTCCACACGGCGCCCTTGAAGGCTATTTATACCCTGCAACCTTTAGCCGTGTCTTAATGGATTATCAGAAGGCACTCATCAATTCTGCTGGGTGAGGGCTGACGGTCACGTTGGCACCGAACATTAAAGTTTTGGAGTGATTTGTTCGGCGCTTTTTGCTGATAAAAAAACAAAAAAAAAAAACAAACACACTGAGGCGGTGCAGTTCCCTCCAAACAGGCCCCGAAGACACCAGAACGGCAGCCAAATGACACTGAGGCAGACGTCTGATGCCAAAAGTGCGGCGGTTCTTCGCCTAAACAAGATATTGTGCAGTTTGTGTTGGCATTTGAGCAGACAGGCGGGGCTGGTAGCCAGAGAGACCCCGGCTGTGCTGATGTCCATCTTGGCACATCACCGCCGATCAGGAAGAGTGGCCGTGAGTGGCAGCCAAGCCTGTCATCCTCATGTCCTCTGACAGCCAGGATCCTCCCACACACTGACAACCCCCTACCCCAAACCCTGCTCTCAAAACACCCAAACCTGCCTCCTCCAACTCCTCCCCTCCCTGCCGGTTCCCCTGCTATCAGCACCAAACACCACCAAACACCACCACACACTAACACCGACACAAGGCCTGGAGAGATCAGAGGGACAAGGACGACAGAAATAATTAAAATGAATGGTCTGACATAAAGTTCGTCATGTAACACTATGTAACATTAGTTTAAATGTGTTTTCCAGACAGACCCTCTGTACATGACTCGTACGACTACAGGCCTGGGCGGCCCGAAAATGGAGTCTAAATACGAGAAAACTGGTGAAGCTCTCTTAAATCACTCGTATGTGACACTTGAGTGGTTCTTGCATGAGGCGAAATGCTAATCAGACCACAACATTAAATGACAGAATATATCAAACTGGCTGATATGACATTTCACACACCATATTTTAATAAAGTTACAAAAATAAATAAATAAATAACTTTACAAGCCCTGTGGCCAAAGCTTCTCTTTTGTTTGCTGCATTTTCAAAACATGAGAGCGGGACACATGGATGACGTGATTTGATGACCTGTTTCTGTTTGCATATTTCCTTTTTTTTAAATTTCAATCAGCATGTTGAGATTTACCGGACATTCATCGCACACTTTGACATGCTTCAAGACTGATATCGCACAGTCTGACACAGACTGAGACCAGGATTTCATTAGACTCATCTTACACAGTGTGACATGCAGTAAACATGAAAGATTGCTGTTATCGCACAATATACAGGAGACTTCTAAGGGTTTACTGCACACCTGCGTATACTGTACAGTATGTGTGTATAAGTGGTCTCACAAACAGAAGATACCATCAAGAAGTTACCAGCAACCATCAATAAGACACTAAACTGCAGCCAAAGTAAATGATAAGTGTATATTCAAAAGACATTATTAATGTCAAATATCAAATGTGTTTCCATTGACCTCCATTTGTGTTGGGTAAATAAAGTTAAGTCAACAGTACAAAAGGTAAAATATCAACATACTGTATTTGAATTTGTGTATCTACTGTATGTTGCACACCTCTGTGAGAGATGCAGGGGTGGTGTGCGTTGTAATGACACGCAGAGAGCATGAGACATCAATTAAAAAACCCTTCAATCAATATTGATTGAGTTCTTTGAGGTTCTTACCCTCTCAGGCCGAAGCAGCCTCTCTGGCTGAGAGACGGTGGCTGGCAGCTCCTCTCGTCCTGGCAGCTCTGCAGGGTTTCTCCAGCCAGCAGAGAGGAGCTTCAGCCAGCACAACGAACTCTTCAACATAGTTTCTCTACAGAGTGGAGGCTTCACCTGCATCCAGAAGCCAGAGATCAGCAGCTCATTCATCCAACACCTGGAGAGAGTCGACACATCAGGATGCATTAGAAAATCAAATCAAAAACTTCTATAAATTGTCCAAAAACACTGTAACATTGAGGGCTGTTCAGTAGCAGCCATAAAACTATAACAATGTTGGCAAATGATCTGCTCTGTAGTGGGATTTGGCTAATTTCAGTCTTCACCTGTTATCTTACTGATACAGTTCTGCAGAAACACAACCCGAGGCGGTTTATCATCACAGTGTTTAGTGCAACATGAACAGAACAGCTCCTACAACCGGCATTATATACCCTCCCAGTAATTAACAGAAGTGGACTAAACCACCAATGGGGGATCTCACCATATACATCCATCTAAACAGACAATTTGGCCAAATAAATATAAACAATTTAAATTATTTTGTCCACAAATCAACAAAGAGTTACAGCACCAGTTTCAGAGAACATCTTGTGTCAAAAACAAACATTACGCTCAGCCCCTGCGCCTCAAACATGGTGGAAACAGGAAGTATAAATACCCGAGACACCCTTCTCAGACCCTTTTGCCTGAGGACCAGAAAGAGGAAGTAACAGCGTAAGAAGAACTGCAGACTGATCAATCCTCCTATTTATTCACACAGCAGGAAATACAACACCATGGGATGGAGAAGAACCTCCATCATACCGTCACTAAATTTGACAAGAATTCACTTCTTCACCAAGAACAAACTTAATTGTGTGACTTCAGCTAGCAGTAAGATGAAGTAGCTAAGTAAGCTAAAGTTAGCATTGCTATGGCTATTCAAAGTGCCATCTCTGTATTTTATTCCAATAGGCACAAATAAAGTGCTGCTGTTTGTAAAATGTTGTTGTATGAGATGTTAAATGTTACACTACTAACTCACTATCTAGCAAACTGTGCAGCTAGCATGCTTATGTAGTTAACCTTAGCCACATAATGTAGCCACATAAGCTATCTAGCTAGCTTGCTTATGTCGCTAATGTTTTCTATAAGCTAGCTAGTGAATGAGACTCTATGGACAACTGATGTGTGCTAAGTTATACCACACTAGTTAGAACACAGAGCAGCCTATGTATGTAAATTACATAGCTAATCAAACTAGCTAGATAGCTAGCTTATGGTGCTAATGTTTTCTATATAAGTTAGCGAATGAGGCTGCGTTGTTGTTTCCTATATTATACATTCCCCCGCTAGCTAGGAAACTGTGCTGCTAGCTTATGTAGCTAACATTAGCCACATAAGCTATCTAGTTAGCTTGCTTATACTAATTTATATTATTTACACGCTAGCTGGAAAACAGTGCAGCTTATGTATGTTGATTATGTAGCTAATCAAACTAGCTAGATAACTAGCTTATGGTGCTAATGTTTTCTATAGGCTAGCTAGTGAATGAGACCGGGAGTTGTTTCCAGTATTACAAATTACCAGTCTGGCTAGGAAACTGTGCTGCTAGCTTATTTAGCTAACATTAGCCACATAATATAACTAGCTAGCTTTCTTATGTGGCTAATGTTTTCTATAAAAGCTAGCTAGTGAATGAGACTGTGGACAGCTGATGTTTGCTATATACCATTAACACACTAGCTGGAAAACATTGGAGTTTATGTATGTTGATTACATAGCTAACCAAACTAGCTAGAAAACTAGCTTATCGTGCTAATGTTCTCTATATAAGCTTGCTAGTGAATGACCCTGTTGACAGCTGATGTTATACATTAAAACACAAGGTAGGAAACTGCACAGCTAGCTAACTTGTATGGATACATCACAGGATGCCCACCTGTCAAAGATGTCAACTTTGTAGTAGTATGGAAAATTCATCTCTTAAATGGTGTCAGCCAATGTTAAATTGTATTACCTCCAGTATGGACATTCGTATTTGAAAAGATTGATGTATTTATATGCAATATTATGTAATTCTTTTAGCTCCACCTGATGAGATTTTCTAATAAATGGTTATGTTTACATTCATGACTATGTGGCTTACCTGCTTTTATGTTAATCAAGCAGGAAAACCATTACTTGGTCATCTCACAGGGTTGCTAACTCAATCATCCAATGAACTCTGAAATATTTTTGCAGGTTTTTCTGTCAACCAACAATAATCCTGAGTGAAGGATTAACACTACAGCTCCTCAGAGGGAATCACTGCATTTCTGCAATTAGGTTTTACTCCATAAAACTAATTTTATTAAGGTCAATGCCAAAGATCTTTGAATTGTAGAAAAGCATCTGCATCCCTGTTAACTTGTGGTCTTCCATGATTGAGCTGGTGTTATTCAGACCGCATGAAGAAGCAGCAAGAAACACGTTTCCCTCCAGTGAAACCTTCAGTTATCTGTGGAAAAGAATCTGCACAAGAATGTCTTCTTTCCAGCGTATTTACTGTCAGCTGTATCAAGTGCAGAAGATGGAGGCCAGCCACTTTCTATCTCCTGTAATGAGGAAGGCCAATAATTTGAAATGGTGTGTGTTGTGTGTGTGTTGTGTGTGTTGGGAGGGGGTTTGGGTGAAAGGTGGATCTAAGATTTCCCCTTCTTCGTATAATGCCTCCTTTGTTGTGACTGCAGATTAGAGACTGGAACTGAAGTTCACAAAATACCTGCTTTCCCCTGAGTGGGCTGCCTGAAAGCTCACTTTTATTCCTCCTACCTTTGAAATGTTCCTCTCGAGGCAGCTTCGGCGGCCGGCCCGGGCCAGGTGGCTTTCATCTGCTGATTTGGTGGAAGCCGGCGGCTCGCACTCAACCACCTGAATTAGCCTGTCCATCTTGACGACAATACTGCCGAATCTTCTTTGATATACGAACCGCTGCCTGACGTGATAGGAACTCTTCAGCTGTGATTTGTGTAAAATAAGCTCAGGTTTAAACAATCCTACTGCTTAGTCTGACTTAAAGTCCAAATCCGCGATTAGTTTTCTGCAGCCTTTCTGCCCCGCCATCACATGGTTGAATCTACACAGTCCACATTCTCTCAGTAGCTGAGAAGACGCAGCCTACAGTAAATGAACTGTGTGTAAAAGACAATCCACAAAGACAAGAATTATATCTGAGTGTTTTAGATATGAAACTCGTCAGTTTCACAGATCAGATGAGCTTTTCCTTGATTATACCTGACATCCTGCTTCCCTCCATGTAAACTATAAACAGTCATATATATCAGGTCCTGGATGGCTATCAGACTGAACCCAGACATTTCAATCACAATCAATTTGTTACAGGAATGTTGGTCTCCTTTATATCTTCCAGCTACGAGTATCAACACAGATCACACTGCTGCTGAGCCGTTAACATGGTTTGTGTTGACTTTGATGGAAGTCACTCCCTCTCTGTCATATTTATTTATTCATCAAAAACATGAAGTTTCTGATTGATAAATGTTGAACTAAAACTCAAACTGAAAGACTTTAAATGTATTGAAGGTGTCTGATCTTGTAAAGTTTGAACTGTATATCTGAAGAAAGGCTTTTTAAAAATAAAAAATGTAGCACAACGAGGCCGAGCGCTCGCCTCCCGCGCAGAAGAGCCAGTCCTTCCAGAATTAGCCTGCTCCCTGCTGATGAATGAAGACATTAATTGAAAATGGTCACTATAGGAGATCCCAACATGAGGCTGAGGGCCGTGCCAACCAGATAAAGTGCTGAAAGAAAAATGAGACGCTGGGAGGAAAAATGGAGGAGAGGGGGGGACTACAGGAGGGAGGGAGGAGAGGGACACAAAGGACAATGTGGGGATTGAAGGTGATCTCTCTCTTTCCTGTTAACTGTTTGTCTTTCTCTACATTTTACATGTGTGCTTAAACTACTGGGCCCATCTTGCAAGTTTTGGCTCAGTTTTGGGGTCGTAGTGTTGATCAAGGTTGCATGTTCTGTAATGTAAACTTGCTTCTCATATTTCATGGCCTGCTTTTCATGAAATCTGTTGTGGATATTCATGTCTCCAGGGCTGAACTGTAATCACTGTACTGACATTTACAAGGATAATTTCCACTTATACGTACACACATTTCCTGATCACACTCCTGCTCCTCACAGGATGAACCCGTGACCTTTCCTCTCACACCTTCCTCAGGACAAACGTTTGAACACTGCAGCCTCTAGTGGACATTAAACTGGTAGATTCCAGTCAGAGCCAAAAGTAGCACAGTGAAATTAACGGACCTGTATCATCAACTCCTGTCTGACGACTGACTGCAAACCCTAACGTCAGAGAAGAACGTTGATATTAGACACCTCAAGAAAACCGTGGATTCGATGGTTCGATGACCATCATTAATATTTGTTAAAATAATTTTCTCCAATATTAAGTGTAAAGGAACTACAGTTATAGTTAAGGGAAGGGAAAGATCGTTGTCACGGTTAAAACACGCTTACTTTCTGCTTCACCACATTAAGGACGCGCTACTTTCTGCATAAATGTAAATCATGTGCTGCTGAATCATCCAATATAAATTAAAACTCCAGAAGAGCAGTGTTATATAAATCTGGATGCTACAACACAGCTCCGTCCATTTTGGACTCTCCGGCTCTCCGTTCCCTCAAAGGTCACCACTGTTGATGTGGCCAATAAGGGGATCTAATGATTGTGGTAATTCCACTGAAATTAGTCTGTTTCTCTCTGACATTACGCTCTCATCAACACTGGTACGACCAGGCCCTTTCTCTGGTTTGTTGAACTTTGACCTCTTACAGCTCTCAACTGTCTGTCAAAAGATCTTTCTTTCTTTTTTGTATGTGTCAGTTCTCTATTTCTTTTGTTCTTTCCTTTTCATGCTACCTTCTGGTGTTTCCTGTTGTTTCTATGTGCTTTCTCGGCAAGAACACACCTGTAAAAGATGTTTTATCTCAGTGAGGCACGTTAAATAGTTAAAAACTGCATGTGAATTTCCCACTTACACTGTTAAATTTACCTCCTTATATAGCAAGAGAGTAAATTCTCTGTACATCTGTCTGCCATATTCCTCATACAGCAGCGTAAATGTCTGCAACAGAATCACATTGTTTACCATGTTGTTTTTTTCACGGAACAAGCTGCAACGTGCCACAACTCGTCCCTTCCTCTCCACAGATTCATGATAATGTTTCTGCCCTCCAACCCGTTTTTTTTACAAAGCTCGACCTGAGCTGAGACCATCTCGTGCGGTCGTCACGGCTGACTGCAGGCAGCGATCTGTGAAGACCACCGGCCCGTCCGTTTATTTCTCAAGGAAACAATGCAACCCCCCCCCTTAACTGCTGTTTAGCATAATTAATGTGATCAGCCCACAGCGAGGCTCAGTGAGCTCGAGCCTCCTGCCACTGGGAATCACATCGCCGCGCTAACCAGTTTAACGCCAGAGTGGCCGACTCTGCCTGCTCATGAAGACAAACACCGGAGAGATGGAGCGGACGCTTCTGAACACGTTACACCAACTACATGCTGCTCTGCAGAGCAGTGAACATGAAAAACTGGTAGGTATTTGAATTCACCTAATATAGATTTTAATAGCAATGCATAACCCAAACGCTACACCCATATGTGACTGCTTGAACAGCCTCCACTCTTCTGGCCTCAGTCTCCTCCAGATGTTGAACCTGCTGCAGGGATTCAGGCACCAGAGCATCAGTGAGGTCCAACATTGATGTTGGGTGATCAGGTCTGGCTCACAGTTGCTATTCCAGAGGCCTGTACTACGAAGCAAGTTCAACAGACCTAGGATCTCTTTTCGTTATCTGGCTTCACTGAGCCGAACAACCGCGATCCCGCTAAGCGGTCACATGACGCTGGTTATCAGCTCGATAAGTCAAACCCAGGGTTTCCCAATCAAGCCATGAGCGTGTTCACATGAAAGAGGCGGGGTTTGCAGCATGTGACCAATCACAAACATGACAGGTGTGCTGGCAGCAGAGCGGCATACTTTACAAACGAAGAGCAAACTGTAATATTAGAGGAATATGAAGAATTTAAACATCCTCCAGGCTGAAAGCAACACAGCTGCTGAATGCAGGAAGGACAGCTGGTAAAAAAACCCGACTGTGTGAAGCGTAAATTAACAGGCTGATAACATCACTGCCCCGTCAGCAGTGTTACATTAAGTTAATGTGTTGCTTAGATGTTCTTATGGAGTGTTTGACAATTTTAGCCTGATTCTTTCAGCTGCAGCCCCGGCGGTGTCAAACAGACTTGGGAGCAAATAAAAAATAAATATAAAAACATAATTTCGTGGTAAATAGGCTTACATTCATCTCTTATAAGTACAAAGCTTTAGTGCTTCAGTCAGTCTCTGCTGTAGGACGACACAGATACGTCGGTCAATCCGATGAGAAACTATCTCTCATATAAACAGAGTTCCTCTCACGATCCACGTACCGAGCTCCACTTCTTTTCTACTGGTGATGTCATTTTCCAAGAGACCTGATTGGTCAGTAGGCGGTGCTTTAGTACGTGTTGATCTGTTATCTCCAACATAACCTGCTCCGGAGCAGGTTTGCCGTGCAGCATCAGTTACCATGGTGATTTACCCCGGTAAGAAGTGAACCACCGTCGTAGAACTGAAAACCCAGAGTTAAACCTGAAGTTACCTCGCTAACCGCAAATCCTGCTTCGTAGTACAGGCCTCAGGTCATCCCAAAGGTGCTTTTGTCTCTGTGCAGGCATTATAGTACCAAATCTGGCAACCTCGCCGTAACGACCAGTCTTCAGAAAGCTGCACAGACTGTTGTTGTCAGACAGAAAGAGGTAAGTATATTTCCCAAAATGTAAAACTATTTCTTTAAAGTACGATGGATAATCATTCAGATTTTTTTTATTGATTCTCAATATCCTCATGTTGTGACAAAATTCTTATGTGGAAAAATTGTGATTCACAGTTCTCGTCTAAAGAAGCCACAAAACACTATTACACTTAAATACTATATACTGTATAAATATATAGTAAATATCTATAGCACGATAATGCTGTGACAATATGCATTAATTCTGCAACATGTAATCATAGCTTCGCTAAAGCTATTAACCAAACGGTATATTTGTAAAACTGGTGCAGAATTAACGCTGTATTAAATATAATATTGACAGAAATAGAAGAAGTGGAAATCTGAAACAGGAAAATGTTTTCATTGGTCTTGTAACCTGAACACAGGAGGACGGGTTGCCGTGAATCTGGATTCTTCCACAGCTGGAGGGATCTGATGGAGAGTCTGTTGGTGTTATAACTCAGGTGAAACAGGACGACAGGGTGACCTCCTCCTCCTCCTCCCAGCAGCTCCTCCAACACATCCAAACTCTAAACATCAGCACTGTGTATGTTGTGGTTTTATTTTTTCCACGCTGCATTATTTTCAAGGTTTATTTTAATTGGAGGGACATCAGATTGTCGTCTTTGTGGGAAGACAGCACAGTGGAAACATATGTTGACCAACCCCCCCAGCAGATGTCCGACTCCAGGCTCCAACATGCTGCTGCTGCTGCTGCTGTGAATCTAACCTCAGCCGCCTTCTCCTGCGTTCACAGCACAGAGACCTCTCTCTTTTTAAAAAAAGTTCTCTAATTTTGAGTGTCCTTGACCTTCACAGATCCTTCCAAAAAGGGTAGAAATACTTAAATGTGACTATTTTATGCAAAATGTGGATGGATGGATGGATAAACATGTGATAAATGGCAGATCACACTGTCAAGATTAAACAAGTTAAAAAACAACAAACAAAACAAGATTTTAAAACTAGATTTGATAAAAAAACAAAATGACTGCTCGACTTGAAGAATCTCAGTCAACTGAGGAGTTTCCGACTGATGAGTCGAATCTTCGACTTTCAGGGGGCAGCCCTGGTAGAAAGAGAAAGAGAACGGCATTGAACATAATCTGGGGCTGCGCAGAAACCTGAATATATCAACGTTCCTGTCTGGTGATTGGGTCACAAGAATCATCTCAAAAACATAAGTTTGTAAGATCCCAGAAGTGACAAACGTGTCCGGCAGCTTCTAAAGAGCCAAAAATATAAATGAGACACATGAATAAATAATTCAAGTGCAATTTATATTTCAAAACTAAATAAAGCTTTGTGTCATTTTAATATAATTTTAGTTAAGCTTTTTATACCATCCCCATTGGCTGGTGCACATAATAACACGATGAAGCAGTGATTTATCAGATACTGCCACTCAGTCTGCTGTTTCTGGATTGTTTTTAGACATTAGACTCCAAAACGCTTTTACCAAGAAAATGACACCAAACACTCAAATTCTTATAGAAAACAAACCACGTGGTCTCCTCCTTTTGGAAGACGTGTTTGTTTTAAAGAAAACGTGAACAAATTTTCACAACTATGTTCACGGAAAAGTGATGTGGAGGCTTCACCTCTCCAAAAACAGAATGCTCTCTGAGAGGAAGCTTTATGTTTCAGAAGGAGAGAGATTAAAAAGAGGAGTCGTAGGAGGAAACATGCAGTGACGTGAGCTGGTGAAGTGTTGCCATCTGCAGCCTGCCGGCCCGCTCCTGGCATCGTGTCCGTCAGCCTTTCCCGTTCCCAGCGAGCGCAGATTAACAGACAAGCCGAGCAGTCTGGCAACCGCGGACGCCTCCACCCCCCCACCCCTGAGAGGGAATTATCCCGCCCCTCTGCAGGCCCCGATACCACCGCTACTCCAACAAGACAGCTTTTCACACCCAAACACCCAGAGGAGGAAGGCCCCGTCCTAATAACACTGCGGCACAGGGGACAACCGTCTCCACCAGTGTCCCTGCAGCCAGAGAGCTGGGGACAAATCCAACCCTCTACAAGGTCTCTCCGTCTTTATCTCTCCTCTCCTGCTGCTCACGAGCCTGCCACCTCTCCAACACAGGAAAACCTTCAGCTCCAGCAGTGACGATGAGGAGGTGGCTGTGGCTCAAAGTGAGAGGCGGCTGAGGGTCAGCGGACTGAAAGCAGAGTCTGGCTCGGCCCGGGCCTCGTTCCCTCGGGTCAGAGGGCGATGGAGGCTGATCAGGAGCTGGCTGTGAGGAGGTGGGCTTGGAGTGGTCTTCATTACAGCCTGGCTCTGCTCCTCCTCTGCCTCCAGCACTGACATCTGATCCTGTAACAGTTCTGACATCAGCCAGCTTTGTTTTTATCCCCGTTTGAACATGAAATGAAGCTGTAAGGCCGTATGATAACATACAGAGCCCAGCTGGTGTCTGGGAAGAAAAAATAAAGGTTATCTGTTCCCTTAAATTACAAATGATTCCCTCAATTACTGCTCAGTATGCTTTTGTTTCCTCAAATTAAGAATTTGTGCCCTTCAATCGTACCCTTAAGTTATTTAGCATTCTGCCTTCCCTCTTTCTTGCGAAAAGCAGCAGGTCAAAGATGTAAAAATGCAAAATATATCCACGTGTCTCAGTCCAGGGTTAAACTCAAACTGTGTTAAATCAACGTAGTCCAAAGAGAAAATATCAAGGGGATGATGGGACACATGGAGGTGACAAAAAATTAAAGGAAAGCAGCCAATTGGCAGACAAAGATTCTGCAAAGCGCCAGATTACATTCAGTAACACAATATTTTATAAATGATTTCTTTGTAGTGCACCACCTGACCTCCACACTACTTCCTGTTTTGGTACTGAAAGTTGGACGTAAATTGTGAGCTGCAGAATAATTTAATTCAATATGGACGTAGTCCCCAGGATACCGGGCTGAATGAATGTACTGAGAGCAAAACAGAGTTATTTAAGGATATGATTTGTTATTTGAGGGCTCTGATTTTAATTGTTTGTGGATTTTTACAAATAATACGTTTTTTTTTCCTTGAACAAAGTACAAAAGTGTTAGCAACAAAATATACATAAAGTACCAAAAGTAAAAGTACTCATTATGCAGAATTATATCTATATTATATATTATAATTATTGATGCATTAATGTGTTCATCACTTTAATGTTGCAGCTGGTAAAAATTGAGCTACTTTTAATGACTGCTGGCTAGATTCATCTATACAAATACATTATATTTTATTAGTTGATTATATTTTTTATTAATAATCTGTGAAGAAAATAAAGTTAACAGATAAATGTAGTGGAGTTAAAGTGCAATATTTCCCTCTGAATTGTGGTCAAGTAGAAGTATTAAGTAGTATAAAATGGAAATACTCAAGTACAAGTACCTCAAATTACACTTAAGTACAGTACTAAACGAAATGTACTTAGTTACTTTCCACCACTGCAGACAATGCTTTTTTAAGGATCACTGCTACTGATACTACAAACAAAACAACTGAACGGAGAAACACTGCCGTCCTCAGAGGTTCAAGAGAGGATTTAAATTTATTTATTTATTTATTTATTTATGTGAACATATTTTCATAATCTCGTTAGATTTTGTTCATCATGCTAATTCAGATGAGCAGGTTTTGATAAAAACTTAACTACATTAAACCCAAAACTGTGAGTCTGTTTCTGCTCTGCATCACAGAGCGGAGAGGAAACAGAAAATATGTTGAGTGTTAATGTTAAACAATTCGTGGCTGCGGGCTGCCGGCCGACCTGCTCTAAAGTATTTAAATTGAATCTGGAACAGAGCCACGGGTGCTTGTTTTTAAAATCGGTGTCTGCCCCGCAGGTTCCTGTGCGTTACCAGCCTCTGCAGCTTCGGGTCAAATATTTTCCAAAATGTAAAACCGGATGTAAATCGGCTGATTTGAGCACTTAGAGGCGGCGAGGCTCGGAGAGATCCTGCCTGCAGGCCGACTGTGCATGTGAGAGTCATCAGTCATCGCCTGTGACTAGCACCACCTGCTCGCTGGGGACTACAATATGGAGGCCCTCCGTGATTAGCACCCCATGCTAACTGCTGTGACAGAGGGGCCCGTTCAGGGGACGAGGGGGGGGGGCGTCCTGCCAGGTGACAGGACAGATTAGCGTAGATTAATAGTAGTTAATATCATTGGGGACTTTCCACTGTGTCGCCAGAGAACACACACTCATTAATAAGTGCTTTTAATTAGCGTCATTAGCCTGAGTTTGTCCTCCTCTAAACACTTCAGTTTGTTTCCCGGGACCTCCGTCTCCGTGACAGAAACGTCCCAGAGCAGCACGAGGACAAAAAACTCTTCAGAAGTGCAGCTAGAAAGACTTCAGAGATCCACAGAGAGCGATTCTACCTGAACGATCACTTACTGTGAGATTATTTCATTTCAAATGTTTACTTTCTCGCTATAAATACACAGAACATTTATACAGTTCCTCTCACGCAGAGCTCAGAGCTGCCCAGCTTCATCTACGAATGATGTTGATGGATGATTCTGCAGCACGTACATATTTACATACGATGCCAGTGTCCAGCGCCAATGCAGGAAGTAGTATCCATTTATAATATTATAACACTTGAAGGCCTTGAAACATATTTTTACAATCAGCTTTATACTATGAGTGACACAACATTTAATATAAGACACATTTTCTAGTTTTTAGGAGATGTCACACAATTTGGCACCTGATTTTGAATGAGTTTTTCTTAGTTTGAGTCTAGTTTTATTGAACTAAAGCTAAAGACATTTTTGTGTCATTTCCTCATTGCATTTATAACTTGTTTCTTCTGTCTTCTAAGCGTTTCCCCCAAAGTCCATCCCAAACTCTGGCTGTTTGATTACAATTACAGTTTAGCAACAGCTGAATTGAAATCTGATGACAGTTGTAGAATATTTAATAACTTATGACCCACAGTCCACCGGTTAGCTGAGTGTTTGAGGTTTGATCTCTTAATAAATTAATTACTAAGGATTTAAAAATTCAGTCCTGGTTGATTTAGTGACACCTGTGGTTGCTGGTAATAATAATACAGGTGTGTTTTAATACTCCAGGTCCCAGAGAGTCAACAAATAAACAAGTAAAACTATTATATAGAGCAGAATACAAAATGAAAACACATTGAATGGCTATTGCTGAGAAAAACCTGGTTATAAATAATGTCAAAAATGGGGTTTGATATGACATCTTTAAACAACCTGTAACCATTAAAGTTAAGTATATAAACACCAGTATGTCATTTACATGGACTCTTCCTTTAAACAGTTTATTTCCTGACATTCAGTTTCACCACCTCCTCACTTCTTTGGCTCCGTCTGGTAAATGTGGACTCAGACTTTTCGCTGCCTCTCCGGTCTGACAGCCTCCGGGTTTGAGGCGATCTCGTCGCGGCTCACAGAGATCCAGAGCAGCAGAGTCTTTGTTCTTTCAGCCCCCTGTTGCTCTTATAAGTTGACAGCTGCTGGGTAATAAGTGTTTAAATGAGATAATTAACGAGCGCTGTCAAACGAGCACAGTCAGCTCTATTAGGGGCTGAGAGCCGTCCCTCCTCCTCCTGTTAACACTGATACACACACGCACACACACACTCACACACACGCACACACACACGCACACACACACTCACACACACACTCTGGTCCACTGATGGGCAGCAGTGGAGGAAGTATTCAGAGTCATTACTTAAGTAAAAATAACAATAACACAAAGTAGCTGCTTTGTTTTCCAGTTGCCACCTTTGTTTGGGTCAGGCAATGGGTCAGTGCATCTTGTGAAAGAGGTGATATTGTCTGTTAAATGACTTGTTGTGTGTCTCAATTATTCATTTCTATTCATGTGGCACGAAAGATTATTTTTCTCCGGTGGAAGAAAATCGATCAATGAAAAAGTCTTTTAAATGTAGAAATAATGATCACAATAAGAGGAACAAACGGGGCTGGATGAACCTTACGTCCAAACATGAAGACGTTTATTTAAAGCTGCATTCATTGATTTTTGTCCAACTGGGGGCAACAAGCTTAAACACAAAATCAACATATTATCACCTTATAAATTTGTTAAAACATCTGCTTATTTCGACCTCCAGCAGCCACAGAGCAACGTGATCGTGAACACTGGAGTGGTGTTTGTGCCAATACTGAAGAACATTTCTGGTTACATTGAAATACTGGTAATATTTTTCCACTTTATTGATCAGTATACTGCTGGGTCTGAGTTCATAAATAAAGAAGAGTAGAGGATCGAGTACAGAGCCTTGAGGGACGCCAGACCTGAAAGCACACATTGCCGTCTTTCAGCAGGACCAACTGTGACCGGTTTGTTTGTTAGGACCTGAAACACGACAGTGCCAGGCGGTTATGGACGAAATGATCAAGTAAAATATTATGTTAAGCGTTGTCAAACACGGTACACGGATCGAGAGGAGGAGGCAACACCAGAATCAGCAGAAAGAAGTTTCCTGCAAATTAATCTCACAGTTGGTCAGTTTAACGTTCGAGGGTTTGGCTAGGAGGTCGGTCTGAAGTCAGTTACGATGCTGGATCTGAGCAGTATCATTGAAATACATATCTTCTATTCTATTGATCACAAATGTTGCCTTGAAGGAAAATCCCAGTCAGTCGACTTTTCATCTGACGCCTCCAGCAGAGTTTTCACTCAAACAGTGAAATACTGCATATGAATATCTTGTAGATGGAGTGGCTAAAGACTTGGTACAGACAACATGTATTAAAATATATATTGTTTCCAGTGGTGGAGGAAGTATTCAGATCCTTTACTTAAGAAAAAGTACTAATACCGCACTGTGAAAATACTCCAGTACAAGTAAAAGTACTGCATTTAAAACCTTACTTATGTAAAAGTAAAAGTAAATGAAGTCTTTCAGGCCCAAACATTGATGAAAACGCTAATAATGTCTAAACTTTGCATTTAGTTTATAATAATATAAAATACATTACCGTATAATACTGTTCTGTATGTTTACATTTTTTTATTTATTAGGAATACAGTATATATTTTAAGTATATTTTAAAATACGGTGTATTTTGGTGTAAGTGTAATTTCAGTATATTTTAACTGGAACCATAAAACACAACTTGAGTGGTTTCAGTTTAACACAACTTACTGCTGAACACAAAAAGTACCACATAATAAGTGTTGAAATATACTGCATTGATATGGCGTATTTTTCTTTTATCGCCAGCATCTTGTGTGGTTTCTGTTCTCACAGTAGCAGCGGGGCAGCAGAGATGCTACAGAGGCTCCTGAGGGGCCCTCCGTGGCCCCCCTGCTGGGAGCGACTTGGACCGGGACAACGCCTTTGGTCATGCTTCCAAATGTTTCCATTGATGGGCAAGAAACATGTTGGACGGCGTTCCCAAAAGAGGATCCTCCCAAACGCAGCCGGAGCCAAAACTCAATCAGGCCTGGACTCTCGGTGCGCGGCGTTGGTTCTGCTGGCAGCAGAGCGGCTCGTGTTGTGAGAGTGATTCGTCCGTGACAGTATGAGCATGAATTATTGAAGGATTAGTAATGATGACCACGGCCAAGCGTTTGTATGTGCTCCTTCCCCTCCTGGCCGTGGACAGACGCAGCAGATGCTCTCGTCCAGCTCATGTGATTTCTTTCTGAAAATGACTGTGAAGATAATAAAGTGGTGACATCATCATCATCGTTGGACAGACAGCTGGACAAACTGGTATTGATTGGTTTGACTCAACATCTTCAGGCTTAAATACACCTCCAGGTTTCATATGAACTATCTCTCCCAGTCAGCCCCAGTTTGTTTACTGTACTGGCCAGAAACCAGGTAATGGTTTCAGCTATTATGTCACATAACGACCTGTTATTCAATGAGCGGACAGGATGATGGACTGACCACACAAGGTTCATTCTGGCACCTGATTTTGAATTAGTTTTAGTCACATTTGTTAGTTTTAGTGAACAAAAACTAAAGATATTTCTGTCTCACTTTCTCAGTGCATTTATAATTGTCGACTGTTCGAATTGGCTCACTTGGTATTATAGCAGCTATCGATCATTAAAATACCGTTCGCTGTCTGGGTTTAGCTTGAGATGAGCACCAGATAACATGAACGCAGTGATATTAGCTTAGCAAACGTGTAGCTAGAGAAAAATGTTGATGGTTGACAGCCGACATAAATCCTGCACTCGTTACTACAAACAGCCATAAACATGACAGCTAGCCACGAGTAAAAGTAACGTTAGCATTTACTGAAAGTAGTAACATCACAGTTAACATGATCATGTTACATTAACGTTAGCTTACCTTTTTATAAATGTTAGCCTGCATGTTTTCCTGGTTTATTCTTGCAGTTTTGTTGCTGCTTCTTGTCTAATGCTCAGTGGGACCGTAGAGGAATTCAGTTACTCTTTCAACTCAAAGAACTGGTAACGTTAGCTAACATTAACATTACAAGAGCTTTGTCATTTCCACAGATAATCTATCTTCCACGTTGTTTAGTTTTCATTCGTTGTAATTATTTTGGCATCGTTTGTGTTTTTAAAGGCTACTTTTTATTTCGTTTTCATCAGAGAAAAATGGTCTTGAACATAGTTTTTATTGACAAAATTCACACTCCTGCCACCCGGTGAATTCACCCACAGCTGAACCTGCTCGGTTTCATCCTTCTCTTAAATCGAGGGGGGGTCCGGCCATGGAGAGATGCCTCCCAGCTGACCAAACGCAGAGCCGAGGAGCCATATGGACAGAAGCACTGGGAGCACTGGGAGCTCCGGGCAGTGAAGAGGAAGGAAGCTTCAGCCAGTTAACATGAATCAGGAGGAGGAGGAGGAGGTAAAGGGGTCATTTGGAGGGGGTGGTTTTATGCAGATATTTGGTTGATGATATGATGGATATAACGCATGTTGCTGAAGATCAGTAAACTCGATGGTGACAGACGCAGGTGAGGAGACTGACTGAAATGTAACAGGAGTCTACAGCCAAGTTAGCGACTCTGTGAGGCTGTTTAGGCCACACCCACCATCTTACCATACCATGTTAGCGTGTTAGCATTAGCTAGTTAGCAGTAAACAGAGAGCAGCTGAGGCTGATGGGAATGTCATTAGTTCTGCAGGTATTTGGTCATAAACCAGTGTTGGACACATTAACATGTTGACCTGATGATGGCGCTAGATGAAGAGTCAGAGGATCACCAGAGTTATTACAGTTCATCCTGAGGGGAACATGAACGATGAAGCACATTTCATCACAATCCATCCAACAGTTGTTGAGATATTTTAGTCTGGACCAACTGAGCAGCGGTGCCATCCCTAGTGGCGCCTTGACTGGAACTATTTCTTGTCAAACGACAGTCGGTGCAGCGACAGCGTGCAGCTTCCTGAAGCGAAGTTGCCAGTTTTGGTACCATCATGGTCCCATCACTGTCTCTGTGGAGCTCCAATCAGCTCTGCATCAAACCCAAACAGCACCAGCAACTTTAAAGGTGAGTTTCCACACTTTTGTATCTGCTGAAAGTCGTTAGAACACATTCAAATTACTTCATGATGAATAAAGTAACAGATTCGTCCCCTGCTGTCTTTGGAGAATTTGTTTTCAGAGCCCGGTTTTTCCTCCAGACAGCAGGTCCCAGTCTCATCTCAGCTGCAGTGTCAGACTCTTACTGTCTCGGTCCACACGTGAACAATGTGAGTGACTGATGTGTCTATTATGGGAGGACAGTGATGGTGAGATGAAAGCAGATAACAGAGTCTTTTTACTGCAGACAGCTCCCAGTCGCTGCTGATGTTCTCCAGCAGGTTTGAGTGAATGGGAGGTGCTGGGAAGATGGCTGACCCATCGGCCTGGAGAGTGGGGGGTGGTGTGTGTGTCCATGTGTGTGATGAGCATCCACACACACACACACACACACACACACACACACACACCAGCCCGTCCTCCCAGTTGGTTTCCATTTGTGAATGATAGAAAAAAACAAACCACCAACAACAAAATGGATTTCAGCTGCCTGGTTGGCAGCTGTGAGCCACTGGCACTTGGCACTGTCTATAAGTGTGTGTGTGTGTTTAAACCATGTCCACGATGAAAATCTGTCCGTTTTGTAGTTTATGCTCTCAAAACGTATCGTCTAATTTAATTACTTGTCTGATCTGAGAGAACATATGATGAACATACAGGACGTGTTAATGTATAACTTTTTACTGTGTGGCCTTTTCTTTTAGTAGTGGTGACAGTTTCACTTCTAAAAGTTTATACTGGTATATATACTAAATATATTGTATGGGATGTTTTTTCTCCTTCTTATAGATTTTTTCATACCTCTGGTTGTTCAGGAAGCTTTAAATACAGTGTTGTCATGCTCTTTCCTCTCAGCTCTGAAGAAGGAACACTTTTACCAAAAACGTCAGCTCATGGAAGAAAAGTCAGGTCCTCCTGCTGTCTTTGCAAATTATTATTCTTGTTTTCTACGTAAAATTGGCCATTGTCACCTGATATTTATATTTTCTCCAAAACACTCTCCCTTGGATTGGATGATTTAAAAAAAGAATCTATCGTCTCCTTCATTTGAATAGAGCCAGTCCGTCGATGCAGCAGGGGTCGGGTCAACACTGACACAGTTGAATCCGGCTCAACTTTTGCTGCAACACGACGCCAACCAGCGAGGAGCTGCGTTGGCCAATAAGATGCATGCAAGCGCAGATTCCTGCTAGATTACTTTGTAACCTGAATGCTGTATTTCTGCTTGTTGTAGAATCCAGTTTAACAATCCTCTGCAGTGTTTTGGCGTCTGTTGAATCTGTTCCTCCAGCTGGACTTCATGTCTCACTGGTATCTTAAACCCTGCATTGTTTTAAAGCACTGCTGTTGTCAGGCTGAATCCCCGCTAACAGGAAAAACTGAGAACAATATGACGTGTCTGTGTTTTGAAAAAGTGAAGACAATTTCGGGAAGTGATGACATTTTATCTGGTACTTTTCTTCAAGGGGCTGTCTGAGGATTAAGAATGAGGGTCCTCGTAAGTATAGTCCAAACTTGCATGTGTGCAGAGCTCTATCTCCTAAAAAACTAAACTCGTGTGCAGCTAGCATGCATCAGTATTTTAGTTAGTTAAATGTTCAAATACAATGTTCTTCTGTCCACACGTTCCAGATTTGTGTGTGTGTGTGTGCAACAGTGTTTGCATGTGATCCACCTCACCAGCAGATCAATTAAAAATGGTGAATGAATAAATGAAAGGTGTTTGGGGCCATTTAAGCTTAGTTGTCCATTCAACTGTGAACAGAAACCAGGCTCTCTGGCAACATCTGGACCCCCCCCCCATGTATGTATAATAGATGTGTTGGTTCTCTGAGCGGCCGGCGTGTCGAGAGGCCTCAGGTGACAACAGTCAGCTCCGCTCGCTTCTCTGCGACACTCTGCAGCTCTGAGATCACGTTACCTTTCTGAAACCTGACGTGGTTCCTGACGTGGTCCCTGACGTGGTTCCTCTGTGGTCCTCAACATGAACACACTCGGGTGTTACAGAACCTTTTCTAGTTCCAGTGAAGATAAATCTTAATGCTGCAACATACAGTGATATTTTAGACAACAGTCTTCTTCCAACTTTGTGACAACAGTTTGTCTGTTTCAACATGACAGCGCTCCCATGCACAAAGCCAGGGCTTCATATCCTGACAACAATCAATCTTAGAAATTCAAAATGTTTTCTACCAGCGTGTTGCTGTAGATTAAAAATACATAAATCACAAAGTGTACAGTAGAAAGGTTTTATATCATTCAGTGTAAAAACAAGCTTAGTGTGCAGTGAACAGGAAGGTGAAGTTTAACAGAGGAAATCAGTTTAGCTGCAGCTGGAGGAAGACGTTCCTCTTTAATTAAACCTCAAATCAAACAATCAAACATCTATTGTGAATCTCACTCTGTCATCATTTCTGTATTAGACC
Organism: Macquaria ambigua; assembly: GCA_008360985.2. Lineage (NCBI taxonomy): Eukaryota > Metazoa > Chordata > Actinopteri > Centrarchiformes > Percichthyidae > Macquaria > Macquaria ambigua. Next base: position 20,261 of record VMKM01002678.1, on the reverse strand, counting down.
TGCTGTATAGAAGTATCAAACAAAATACCATAAATAAAAAGATATATGAGAACATATGGAAACTGAAAACAAAACATCATGAGAGTGGCATTTCAACCAGATGAAATGCTGCTGTTGGCGATACATTTTTTAGTATTTCTTATTTTATCACTGATTAAACACGAAACGTCACTTTATAGACAACAGTGGTCAAAATGAACAACAACATGAAGGTTTTGGTTCCTCCTGCAGGTTCTGGATCTTCTTAAGACTCTTCTTAAGACTGAAGAGCGTCTTTTTTTTTTACGATGCTTTTGGGACCTGTTTGCACCTGTTAATCAACAGAAGGTTTGTAAGATAGATTGATCACTGATTGAAGATATGATCATAGTAGCGCAAAGACGTTCTCAGGTCCATTAAGGAATGGTTTTCCTAGTTTGGTGTGGAAGAACTAACCTGACAATGCGGCAGATGGTTCGTCACACAGAACCATCTTGTCAACCAAAGTCGTCTTTGGAAACTGGGCTGGAACTTTCAAAAAATACTTAGCAGGTGATTGGATGAACCATCTGTCTGTTACGGGCTAACTTCAACTAATCAGATCAGCAAACCATATGACGAAGTAGTCGAGAAAAGCATTGTTGTTTTTGAACCAACAGTCGCTTCTTGCTGTCGTCAATCCTAAACCACGTCTGTAGCTGTCAGTAGTTCCTCACAGGACCCTGATTGGTCTGAACCACTGTGGTTCGGTCACAGGTGTATCACTTGAAGACTGGGAAGATGGATTCTCGCGTGATCTTGCGAATCCAGCTGCCTCTCAAGGTAATGGAAGAGCTTGACTGACTACCACATACATCTGAAACGTTTGGGTGTCCACATACTTTTGGCCATTTGGCCGTTTGAGTGTTTTCTGATTAAAGATCTTCTCCTGTGGTCTGTTTAGAGTTCACGCTGCTGCGTTAACGACCAATCAGGAGCTGTAAACAGAAGTCACATGGACTGACAGGAAACTCATTCATTCATTCACAGTTTTGGTGACATCATGACTCAGCCTCTGCAGCTCTGCAGGTCAGTGTAATGATTAGCCTGTCTGCTACATGTATATATATCTGACTTTATTTATTGGCTTATCTAACAGGAACCATGAGCATTAATGAACCGCAGAGTTAGCTCACTGCTAACATGTTCTATTATCCAGGAAGTGGGATGTTCTCGTACCACAGACCTGTAAACTAAAGCCTTACCTACACTTCTAGTGCACCCTTTATGAAAGTATCAGGCACACAGAGAGATTGGACCCACAGAGCAGACTCGACACACGTAAACAGTTCAGAGCTTTTACTGTCCCAGAAGCAAAGTACAAGTACACAGAGCGAAGGTGTCCAAAGGGTAAGGCAAAACAAGTCGTAGAATCAAAAACTGGTCATACACAAGTAACACGGGGAAGCACAAGTAACGCTGGATAACGACACACAAGGGGCGAAGATTATCTGGCAAAGGGAAGGGGAAAACACTGGGTGTATATATAGGGCCAGGTAAGTAGACAATGAGACACAGGTGAAACACATAAGGCTGATTAGGACTGGTGGGAAACTTGACAGGAACAAGAGGATAAGACAGAACACTACCAAAATAAAACAGGAAGTAACACAGACCAACAGAACTGATCATGACAGAAAGGTGTATCAGTTGTAACTAATGGCTTTATAAATGGTTAATAAATCATTTTAGTGATGCTTCAAAGATCTGTTAGAAACCGTCTGGAAGTTTCCTGGAAAGAACTATGGCTGTGATTATATTTAAAATAGAAACACTGTTCATTTGGTACTCTTCCAATTAATTAATTCCAATTAAATGAGTCTTCTAGTCAGCGCACAGCAGGTGTAATGTGCAGTTTGTCTACATGCAAGCATTTAATCCAACAAATATGAAGAATATAGTTTCTGATAATGAATGAAGGATGTTACTTGACTTTTAAACGCATCAGTTCTTTCAAGAAAATCCCTCTGGAAGTCAACAGCTGTTTTAACACAATGATAGAATAAAGTCAGCCTCATACATTTTACTCTATTTTCCTTTCAATTAGTAGAAATGAGTAGATCACAGTTTACATCCTACAACCTGTAAGAAACTCTAAACTTATCAATAGAGTGTTTTTCTGTATTTTTCCACATTTCCAGACTTTTTGTTTTTGTATTTTTTGAGGCCATCCTTGTGTATACTTTCACATTTGGATTTTGGTACTTCTTAAATAGTTTTCATTTTAAAGCTTTATCTTGGACTCTGTGTGAACAGTATTTATCTTGCTGTGTCTTTTCTTATTGATAATCATGGAAATGTTCATCCTGCTTCAGTTGCCAGGAGCTGATGTTGTAGGAGAACAACTGAAACACATTCAGTATAAACGTTTTCTTGATAAAGAAAAACATGTGAAACCAATATTTCCTGCAAAACGTATTCACTAATGTAAAGTAAATGTATACGAGCATCATTTTTAGGAGACAGAATCAGACCTTTGCACCACTGATTTCAGCAAAAACTAACAAAAGCTGCATTAAGTCTGGCTTTGCTGTTTATTTCTGAACTGATTTTTAAATGTTTTTTTTAAATTGATATAGAAAGTATACCTAGTCCTAATAAATTTACACAAAACACTGATTTTTCACCAGAAAATCTTCTTTTCTCTCCATCTCGTTCGTCCTCTGTCGTAGTCGGTGGAGCCACCAACCTGTCCGCTGCAATCCTCCCCAGCTCGTTATGAACTCTAATTATTATTGTAATTGCATGTATTCATGTATGTGTGTGTGTGTGTGTGTGTGTGTGTGTGTGTGTGTGTGTTTCCAGGCTGCAGCAGCGTGAACTGATCAAACTGTCACATGTTGTTGTCAGACTGTGAGCTGGTCTCAGACCTGCGACTACTGGCCGCCTCTGTGTTCCCATGTTTCTCTGTGTCACATGGCTGTCGTTCAGCGTACCTCCAGACTGAGTCCACATCAGTCCAGCAGTTTGTTTTTTCTTTTAGGATCCAGATGAAGCTGCCTCGGGCTGATGTGTGACCCACATTAACACAGAGACCATGAGACCAGGATCAACTGATGGTGAAGAATCGCTGTGATTCTTCGCTCTGATTTGTATAAAATCTAACTTACAAATGAACAGGAGGGCTCCGGCGTCAGCCATGCATGTTAAACAAACTGTGTGTGTGTGTGTGCGCGCGTGTGTGTGTGTGTGTGTATGCAGCTTCCACTCTGATCAAACTTGTTATGGCGACATGTCGGAGCTGCAGCCGTGTTTTCTGGCTGTGTTTTCTTTCTGCTGAGTCTCCTCGCTGTCATCTGAGGCTTCACCAGCAGGAGGAGCTCTGCTCATAATGCTGCACACACACACACACACACACACACACCTACAGCACACACACACAGGTACAGATGACTTTGTGGTTTGATGCTGGAGCTATCAAATCACACATAAAAATGTATGTAATATGTATTTTATTTAAAGCCTCATTCATATTAAAATATCTTTTTATGCGCGTTCAGTAAGGGAACAATGAGTTGGACGTACAACATGAGACAGAACACAGATCAGAATGAAACAGAACTACAAAAGATTTCATCCTAGAAGCGACCATGATAGCAGCTTAAACTGACCCAAGAGCGTCTAAAACCATAAAAATAAAACCAAACTGAAATAATATTTTGAATCCAATTATTTGACTTTACAGAGAGAAAAGCTCCAGTTCAGAGCAGACTTTAGAAACTGTTAAAAATATTCTATAAAATACATCAAGTCAAGTGTTCATGTCCTGCTTGAAGTCATTTTCAGAGACTGTTTGAAGTACTTTGATTTACGAACGTGTTTTTATTAGAAATCAGATCAGATTAATAATATAATGTTCATGTTGTTGTTGCAGAAGGTTAATTAGTAAAGCCAAACAGCACACACTCAGCACGACTCTGGAGGAATACTTGTGATTCATGATCGATAATCAGGAGTCAATAAAACGAAGGTGGATTTCAGATTTTGTTTCAAAACTTGAAGAAAAATGCGGCTTTAAAACTCACATCACTGTCATGTCCAAATGTTTTGTTGTTTTGATGCTTTTACTTGAGTTGAAGCGTCACGTTCTTGACTATTGGTTAATATATTGATTGTAATATGTCCATTTATGTTCTGATCGCAGCAATAATCATGTACTACTAAGTACAGAGTAAGAATATTTCAACTTGTTTCCAAAGCAAATCAACTTGTACAAATATTTTCTAAAATCAAGCTTCTTTTCCTTTTTTTAATTGTTGTTTTCTGTATTTGAAACAGATTTTACAGAAATATTCTCACACCACCTCGACCTGCTCCTGATGATGGTTTTAAAGATGTTTTATATGTTTTGCTCTTGTTTTATGAAAGTAAGGTTTCAGGACTCACACAGACAGAAATGGACATTTTTGCAACTGGAACTTTATAAAAGTCAGCAGGTTTAAATTTAAAAATGACAAAATTAAAGAGTGAGTTTAAAGGTTAAATGAGTGAACAACAAAGAACGTCCCTCCTCAGCTCGGGGTCATGAAGCGGCTGTGTTTGTGATGAACAGTCCAGCAGTAACTGATTAAATTAACAACCACATTAACATAATCAAGTGTTTTTATCTTCTCCTCTGTGGGCGAGCGAGGCCCAGAGCTAATCCCCTCTCTCTCTCTCTCTCTCTCTCTCTGTGTACCATCCATCCATCCACTCTGTCCGTCAGTCAGGCCGTCCGCCCTGTCAGTCTCCATCAGTCTCCTTGGCGACGGGATGCTGGTGGTAACCCGCGGTGATGGGAGGCCGCTCTAATATGTAAAGCAGGCCGTCTGGACGCGGGCCGAGCTGTCAGGCGTCCTGGCTGCCTGTAGCTGCGAGGGAGGCCGCCGTCCGGGTCAACCCAAATCTATGCTAATTTGACATTTCCAAACTCATTTGCATATGTACACATCAAAGTTTTTTTTTTCCTTCCTGTAATCTTTTTAATCTCTTTTTAACCTCCTTCTTCTCACACGTGTGAACACAAAGCAACACATCTGATCTAAACTCACTTTCAGGAGAAATTCAACTGGATGGTTAAACATTACGTCACTGCTGGTTTCTAATACTTAACCTGCTGCTTGACTGGAACATTTAATCTGCATTTTATTGTGTGAAACTGCACGTTGATATCATTTTAAACTAACTAAAACTGTAACTGCTGTATCTTTCCTTCATGTAATGTCTGAAAAATAATTATTATATCTGACTCTGAACTGTGATTTTACCAATAATTATTTTCCACAGTTGGATATTATTTGTTCTTCTAAATAAGTAAAATCTGTAGAAAACCAGAGTGAAATTGTCTAAAGCTGTAATGTTGTTGGTGTTTTTATATATATAACATTCAATTACACAGAACATTTCATCACACTTTTATTTTGTAAGAGCCGTAGTTTCATATCATTTCCTAGAAAGAAACTTTTATTGAAGTTTTGTGTAGTTTGGTGCGAGTTAAAGAGGAATCAGTTGGTCCACTTTTAATGAATTAATTCCAATTAATCACTAAACCCTGAGATGAACACGCATAAATATGTGTATGTTGAGTGTAAAAAGAGGAATTCTTTTAAGGAAATTCTTCTGTAAATCAACAACTGCTTCTAAACTCTTATGTGTCTGAATTTGGTCTCTGTTTTCCTGGAACTTGCACTAAATGACACAGATCGTCAGGAAGCTTTGACTGATTGATTGATTGATTGATTGATTGATTGATTGATTGATTGAGAGACCTTGTTGGTGAATTTCCATCTTATATCTCATCTCGTCCTCGCTGCTCACTCTGCTCCTCCTTACTCAACTCGGTCCAGTCGTTGAACCAGAACTGATCCAAGAAAAACTGCCTTTGCTGTCAGTGAAACAGTGTCTCATCATGTTGTTTGTATCCATGGCAACTAGAAATACAGTCGTGTTGTGTCTCAGCTTGTGTTCTTCTGTTCTTCCTCTTGCTATTTTAAGTGCATTAGTGCGTTCACACTGACATTACGGCAAAATGCAGCACTGTGAGGACCCGGATGGTGTTTAACTCATAACGGTCAGAAAGCTGAGTGTGGAGCGCTGCACACTTCTCACCCTCAACGGTCGCCATCTTGGCTACGTAGGGAAGGGGAGGACCACCAACCTGTGAAAATGGCGGCTGCAGGTTGATTGTTACGGTGAACACCACACTGAAAGTAAAAGCACGTTAATTTTTATTAATTTTTAATAAAACTAAATTGATGTCAAGTGAGCAAACAAGCCGGCAGATATTTCGGTGAGCGACAATCACAGTCAGATGTTGGAGATAATGGTCCGCCCGGCTGCAACTCACCGTTAAACAGAAGAAGAAGAAGAAGAACAGCCGTCTTCAATTTGAGACACATACTACTACAACACTACCCTGTCGAAATTCACGCATTACGCAAGTAAGTGCACAGTGTACACTGTGTACTACATGGAAGTGTACTAATGGAAGTATCCAAAGACGCAGCAAAGATATTTCTACACTGTGGAATTGCTACTTCCTGTATAACGAACAATAGTTTACTCTGCAGCGAGCAGTAAACTGAGGTTTTGGAAACTTTCTTATCACATTTATACTTTTGTGACTCCAGTTTCTTTGTTACTGTACAAATTCATTTTTACAATATCGCTGGTCGAACTCTTGTTTATGGATCTCATCTTTTTCTGAATTTGTTGTGTTTTTATCACAAACTGTTTCGCATCTACTAAGTACACAGATTTGAGTTATTTTCAGGACGGCCATTTTCATTTGTTCTTAAAAGACAAAACATATTCTCTCTTACTAATTAAAACATTGAAAACGCAAATACTCTTTTTCTGTTATTTATCTGAAAGAGTGAAGAGAGACTGTGAGAGGAAACATGCTCTTTTTATTGTGATGCTTCTCTTCACAATAAAGCGATTTGAATATGACCTGAAAACATCCCGCTAATGTTTCCTTTAACCTCTGCTGTGATGTGGTGCGCTACACTGGACAACACTGCATAATGAGCGTGTGCTGAACAGTCGGGGGTTCGGTTTAATCCTGCGCGCTCATGTCCGACCTCAGCACGCCGCAGCTCCGATTAGAAACATGATCACGGCTCCGTCGTCGCGTCTGTTTGACATTCAGAGGTTTATTCAGCTGCACGGCGCCTCGGGGCGACCGCGGCGACTCGCTGTGTTAGCATTCATTAAGATCAGCACACAGTGTGGACACCAAACCTCACTCTGTAATCTGTTGTTTCTGTGGCATCAGTGGGTTCAGCAGCTGCAGGTGTGCATGTAGGTTCAATGATGACAGAGAGTATGTTTCTTTTGTTTTGTCTGTCTGTTTGTGTGTGAATGTGTTAAACTGTGCAGATTAAACCCAACTTTAAGGATGAATTTCCACCAGATTCTTTGTCATTAGACGTTCAGTTAAAGGGTCGCTCACGACGCCTGATAAATCGTCAGAATGATCAATGATATCTGGCTGTTCGGACGATCAGATGGATGTTCAGCAGTTCTGCTGCCTCGTCAGGTTTTTCAGTTTCTTCCATCAGTCTCTGAAACGCTGAAACGTGTTCCTGAGGTTTTCTGTGTCTCTGTGTCTTAACATTTCAGCTCCTTGTCGTTGTAGCACAATTATAGCAAGAGCTTGTTGTTAGCGTTAAACAACGACAGCTTCCTTGGTGTCAAGGTATGTTCAGACTCAAACACAATGGCATACAGAGCCAATGGAAAGACACGAGTAGTCGCACACAGATGCATCGCAAAATGAGTGAAACACAAATCCATGGAAGTTAAAAATGTTTAAAATTGATGAAAAAAGTTGTGCACAGAGAAACCAGAGGGAGTTATAAGAAAGACCTGCAGCTCCTGGTGAGTTTTGGATTTGTCACATAAAAACACAGAAACTCTCCACAAAAATGGTGGACACTGCTCGTTAGCTAACAGCTACAGTAAAGGCTGTAAAGCTGGAACACACATGGCTGTTTACAGGGGAAAAAGCAAAGACTGAAAAAACACTTGATTAAATAAAAAATGTGTGTCTTCAGTTTGAACACCTTTAGCTAACGACATGCAGTCAAAGCCTCATGGTAGCTGAATGCTAACAAAATAATCTAATAATAAAGTAGTGCTAACATTTAATTAGCAAGTGCAGTATTGGATACTAATTTATCTAATTTAGAACATGGACCAGTATGTGTCCAGTATTATGTTTTAGCTTTTCAGAAAAACGGATTAAAGAAACTTGATGTAAGAAAATTTAGTTGATGAAACAGAAGTTAGCGAGAAGACGTGTGAGACTTCAGCGCCGAGCTAACGCATCGAAGAAAAATGGGAATGTTAAAGCAGCTTTCATTGATTTCTCTTTTTGTTTTGTTTGGCCACTATTATCACCTGATAAAGATGGAGTTGTGTTTGTGTCCACCTGATGAATGAAAGTCCAGTATTCACTCTCTATTAGCTCTGGTTTGGTCTTGCCAGTCTTCAGTAACGACGTTTAATTAACTCACTTTTTAAAATATGTAAATCATATTATCATTTATTATTATTATTATCATATTTTCCTGTATATTTTCATTTTAACTCCTGTATTATATTATAAATGTTTCTTCTGTAACATGAAGCCACACTGGTGATTTAACAATAACAGAGTCACTGGGGATGTACATGTGACGCTGAGCAGCTGCTTTGTTTTACCGGCCAAACTGTCATCATGAGATGTTTTCACACCTTAAAGATCCTGTTCTCACACACACACACACACATGCTGGCACAGTGCTGCTGTTAGTGTCTGGGGAGGAGCGGTGGACGGACGGGTCACCCAGCGCGGTTGGCAGCTCGGCTCTGGCCTTGGCTCAGCTCGCCGTCTGCATGCACTCATGGTGTTGGCAGGTCACACTCAAACCCCCCCACCGCCACCAACCCCAGCTCTCCTGGCTGCAGATTACACACCTACATGCTGGATGGGAGGTGAGGGGTGGAGGGGGATGATGGGGGGGAAGGGAAGCCCCAACTCCCCCAACACCTCACACACACAGTCCTGATGTCAGCTGGCTGTGAAAGGCGGAGGCTGACCGCTCGCTGTGATTAAGCACCAACTGGGCTCCGGCCAGCGGACTGGAGCCTCGCCATGCTGCCCCGTCCTGCTCCTCCACCAGCCAACATCCTCCTCCTTCATCTCCTCCTCCTCCGCTCTGAGGACATGTCCACACTCAGCTGGCTGAATCTGAAAACTCATCTTTTCCTCTCTAGTTCGACCACACCAAGTGTTTCACACCCAAGAACAGAGGTTTGGATGAAACTGATGGTCACGTGCTAAACTCAGGTGCTGTGTGGCAGCGATGTCAAGCCTCATTTTGAGTCCACACTGAGCCTGCTAAATCAGGTCCTTTTAGGACATGAAATATGTAATTCAGACATGACAGCACATTTAAAGAAAGAAAGAAAGAGCCCCACTGCTCGAGCGATATTTGGCACCTGGTGGACGTGTTTTACTCATGTTGTGGGGACATAAATCTGTTTACACATCGTGGTGTCACATTGTGGGGACTTGCCTTCCTTTTGGGGACCAGTCCCCATAATGTAAATCATTAAATGTTAGGGTGAAGACTTGGTTTAAGGGTTAGGATAAGTCTCCAGGAAATGAATGTAAGTGTGAGTGTGAGAAAATAGGAATTAAATGAGACTGAACTTGACGTCCTGACATTTAAGTTTTATAATACATTTATGAAACTGGTGTTATAAGAGGAGGCACTCATGATGGTCCAACACTTACTTTTCCTGACAAATTCACTTCAACAGATAGATGAAGCTGGTCTTGGGTGTGTGAAGCAGTGATGCAGGGTGTGTGTGTGTGTTTCCAGAGACTGGTTTCTGTTTAAGAAAGAATCTCTTTGAGTTCGACTTCTGTCGTCCTCTGATGAAAGTGGATGTTTGTCTCTGTCGACCAGCTCTTCTCTCATCAGACTCCTGCAGCAGCTGCTCACTTCCCTCACTCCACCACCTCCACCACCACCTCCACTACAACAACAACAACAACAACAACTCTTAAAACCCTTTACAAGCACATGTTTAGATGCAATCTGAAAAACAAGCCTGGTGTTCAGGTTTAAACAGTCCTGATGTCACTTCCTGTCTACCTCCTATAGAGTCCTGCAGGAACGAGTCCTGAAACCCTGAAGTGAGTTAGCATGTTAGCATGTTAGCTCTTCCTGTTCCCTCGTCTGGAAGTCAGTGGGTTTCTTGAATGGGTTTTTGGTTCGATGCCTGAAATAAGGTCTGTGGTTAACACAAGCTGAAGAGATTTTCACGTTTTGTTCTACGACATAAAATCCGTCAGTAAATACTCCACTCGTGAGTTTTGAAGCTTTTCCGTGTCTTAAAAAAGGCGGTTGCTAACAAGTGTCTAAATGAGACTACAGAGGTTGTCGGGGACATTAAACGTCATCACGCCGAACACAGAAACTCATCTACTCACTCGTCCGCCTTTACAGCCTCGTTGGGTTTATACTGCAAACTGTTCTAACTCAAACTTTCCCAAAGGCTTTTGTAGAAGAGGTCAGCGCTGGAAGCTCAGTGGTGGAGACGCTGAAGTCATGTGACCGTGGTGTAGCTGGTTTATAGCCTAACGTTAGCTTTTTACTTCTGGAGATTGACTTTACGCTTCAAACATCATAAAACTGGTGTTCATGTGTGAAGATTATCTTGCTGAACAAAATGTGTAAGTATCATAAACTGTTGTTTTCTGCAATAATCCAAAAATACAACTCAATACAATCTTTTACTGTTGGTTTCTTCTGTTGCTTCCTGGGGTTTAGTCTCTTTAAGATAAATTAGCAGCAGTGTGTGAATTATACATCATGGTGACTGTTTCTCCTTCAGCCAGGATGACGTCATTTGTCGGTTAGGGTTTGGTTAAGTTTAGGCACAAACGTATCTTTAGGGAAAGATTGTGGTTTGTCTTAAAATAAGTACTTAATTAAGTTTAGTGGACCTCTGTGGACCCGTCCTTCCACCCCGACCTCCTCTCTCTGCAGACTTTGTCGCTCTATAACGTCTCCTGACTTCCTCCTTTGCTCCCGTCACAAGTCCTATGACCACTAGTGGGCGCTGTCACTCGAACATAAACATTTGCTGAAACGACTGTTTTTTCTTGCCTCTAATCAAACCAGAATTATCCTTAAATATTAATGCAGTGTAGAAATCTGATCCAGCATCAGTTGAGGCTCAGAGCTTCCCTCTGACAACCAGAGTCACTGATCTAATATTCAATCAATATAGGATCAATCAACAAGCATCACATCAGATCAGGACTTGGACACAGACTTGTTTAATAAAAGTTACATGTCAGCTGAGAGAGAGAGAAAGATGGCTTCCTGTTCAAAGCAGAAACACTGTGGACTGCAGATAGAAACACACACACACACACACACACACACACACACACACACACACACACACACACACGCACACACACACACACACACACACACAGACTCTGCAGGACAGGACTCTGGCTGATGATGCATGAAGCCCGGACTGCAGCCAACTCCTCTCCAGCCTCGGCGGGTTAATCTGAAGCTACTGCTCGCCTGCTGCTTCACTGAGCGTGCTCCGTGGGACACGCCATCCAGCATGCCGCCACTCCGCCTCGCCCAGCCCGTGGCCTCCGGTCCATCCATCCATCCGGGCCGGGTTAGCCTGAGCCCACGCTGCCTCCCACACGCAGGATGGCACGGTGTCAGCAGGACCCCCGGGGACAGATGGAGAGCACGGAGACGTCACGTCAGAAGGACTTTGCGGTTGCTGATTTTGACGTGAGATGGATGAACGAATCATTCTGAGGAGGTGACACAAGGTGAAGGGTCCACTCCGTTTGTAATGCAAATAGTTTCAAATCGTCCATCAGTTTTTTAATTGATCTGCTTCCTTCCGGGCAGCCGTTGGTTTCACTTCATTTCTATGAAAATGAACTGGCAGGTGTGAAACTACAGAGAAAACAGATGTGAGCTGCATTTTAAAAGAGCCACTCTATCTAATATCACCTGGACGGATTAACCCTATTGATAACCCCTCCCTCTGTGAATTGTGTAAGCTTCATTGTATGTCCACAGACCCAAAAACAGTCCAGCAGTGTTTTGGTGGAATAATGCAAACTAGCCGCTGGTTTTCTAAATAACTCAGGTCTTAAAACTAGATTTTATCTCCAAAACACAGCGACACAAAATTAGCCAACGATGCCTGACCGGTTTTATCTGATTAGCAGTTAATCAAATGACCAGAACCAGGTGACGTGCACTGAACTCCATACCCATCCATACCCATTCTAGCAGGCAGATGAACTCTGTGGACAGCAGAGACCAGTCCAGACTCTGTAGGTCTGCTGAGATTAATCCAGTCTACAGAGACCGAGGTTCTAGCAAACCAACAGCCTGTCCAGGTTTTATCATGTAAACATTAAACTGTCAGCGACTACAGGCACCTGTGCACCTTCACGGACTAAGCATCTATTTATAAGAACACGTGTTTTCATTTTCCTGCGAACTGGACCTGAAGTCCCGTTGTTGACCTCGACCTCTCTGAGACATAAACAATACAATGATCCACCATTTTTGTTACGTCGCCATGTAGCTGTTGCCATGTGTGATGTTTGCTTGCTGTGATTGGGCGAGCCTGTCTTATCCAAGGCAAACAGAAGAAAATCATCGAGTGAGCTAATAATAATAAAAGCTGCATTTCAGCAAAATAAATAATAATAAATATTTTTCAGTCGTTTATTATGTGCAGAGCAGCATCAACGAACAAAGATGTGTTTGTGAAAATGACCATAATGGGAGAGTTTGTCTTTTTTTTTTGCATAAGTAGGAAACATAATACAAACAGTGTTGTCACCAATTAAAAAAATAAAAAATAAAAATCTACAATTATGGAGTTTACTTTAGAGGCAAAAAACATAAGATTACAATGTTAAAATATATATAATGTGGTCAGATAGCTGAATTTACAAATAATGAATAATGAACTTTTTTTAAATTTGAGACTGATGAACCTGTCTGCTGCGAAAAAAAACCACCAAATTTCTCATTGTCCTTTTCACAAAGTCTGTTTTTACTTATCGTCTGTCTTTTAAGTTTTGATTTTCTGACGACAGAATTCATCCGCTCGGTGCTTTTCCACAGCTGGCTTGCAGGTTTCACATTTCGGAGTGTCCATGAATGCACCATCAGGAAGAGTTTTCTAGACAAAACCCACTTGGCACAGGTGCTTCACCACCTGGCAAAAGGTTTGACTGAAAATGAAGCTGAGTGTGATGGAAAAATCTGCAGGACGTTTCGAGTCTCTACAGACGCCAGCGGCTGCTTCAGGGGAGGAGTCAGACAAACAGGAAGTAAGTTTGAATTCATTCTTTAGATATTTTTAATTACTGACAAAACACTACATGCTTAGCCATCTTACACAGTGACCTTCTGACTTTACTTCAAGGTGTGTACAATCATCCAACCAGGTCTTTAGCTCTGCTCTCCAAACCAAAGGTCTATGATCATCTACAGCTCAGCTCTGGAATAAATTACCACATATGTTTTCTGCTTATTGCACCAGCTTTTATTCACATTATCCGTCCAACATATAGAAAAACTCAAGTGAAAGCAGAGCTTTTGGGGCTCTGACCCAAAAGTGAGAAAACCTCACTGTCAAAAAAAATGAGCAAAACCGACATTAAAATTATTTAAAGACGTAAACCCCAAAATCCAGGCTTCAAAACACAGTCACTGTTCAAACTCTGTTAGTTTCTCTAAAAACGTAGTGAAAGATTTCCATAAAATGTGTTGAGTAGATTTGCTTTCGTCTGTTTTGTATTGGATTTTTTATGGTGATTATCTGAGAACTTATATGACTATTGATCTTTGGCAATAACTAAGAACTTGAAGGCTTTGTTTTCAGTGTGAGTGACAGGAAGGATGTGTTTGGGTGTACGGCAGGTCAGTTAATCTGAGTGATGACTTTAACTGCATTTACTGCACTTACTGGTTGTGCAGCAGGATCCCTTCAGGTCTGCAGTGGTATCAGATTCAGAGTTTTGGCCCCTCAGTGGGTCTCAGCAGGTCTTCCAGGCCTTCAGCTACAGGACGCTATCACAACCCAAAACCACTTTAATATCATGTGTGTGTTTGGTTGTGTGCCCAGGTTATCTTGCCATGTGTCTTCTGTGTATGTTTGCGATACTGAAAGCAGACTGCCAAGGGCCCCTGGAGGCCCCTGAAGGCTCCTGTTAGCTCGCTGTCTCTTACTAATGGCCCCCGTTCACATATTAATCAGATCCATGTACTCCATCGTCGTTGATAGGCTGATAAAAGTGTGTGTGTTTGTGTGTGGACGGGGTTGGTGGGTCAATGATGTGAGAGGAAAGGTCAGAGGTCGTCACTCAGTGTCAGAGGAAGAGGAGGAGAGGCCGGCTGTCCTCGCGGCAGTGAACGCACCGTCGAGCCGCTTCCTTATTTCATGTGGAAAAACCAACTAATTACGTGGAAATATGATAATGTAAACGCTGGGGGAGCCGCCCGCCCAGCCCCTCTCATTACCCAGACTCCCCTGCTCCTTCCCTCTCTCTCTCTCTCTCTCTCCTGGTATTTCTCCCAGGGAGTCTCGCCCTTTCACGACTGGAGAAACATTAGCGGCCAGTCTGGCTTGTTTTGCATCAAAACGACGCCTCATTTGCATAATCTGAAGATGAGCTCCTCCCTCCTCATCGCTGCCAGGGAAGGTCAGACCCCCCCCCCGTCTTCTTCAGGAGGTGATACCCCTCCCACTCCCACACGGCCTCCTCCTCCCCCTCTTTCTTCCCTCTCTTCATCTTCTCGTCCATCCAGTCGTCTAATTCCTTCAATCCGGCTTCGGCTGATACTGCTGGCCAGGCTTCAGGCCGGTGTGTGTGTGTGTGTGTGTGTGTGTGTGTGTGTGTGTGTGTGTGTGTGTGTGTGATCCATTTCCCCTTGTTGACCCCACCCGCCGCCCGACATCACTCCATCCTCTCGTGGGGGAGGAGGGAGGGGGGTGTCAGTCAGTGATTCTGATGTATTAAAGCTGACAGGTTCCCAGTGTGAGTGAACCTCCACTGGTCACCAGTACAACTCTTTAATGGGACTAATGGGCCTGAGAGGAGATCAGGCTCAACTTCAACAGACACAGACACTTGGACACTGTCAGTGTCTCTACACACACTGCTCGTCTGTTTACCTCGTCCATAAACTGAAGCTGCGTCCAGTGTACAACAGGCTGTTTCCTTTTTAATCACTTTCGTTCACACTTGGGAAATAATTAAATATTCAAACTGTAATGATGTTAAAGTTTGCCTCGTGGTCGAGCAGAGGGCCCTCTTAAAATTCACTATCAGCTAGACCTGTTGCATGCCTTATTGACCTAAGCTAATCAATAAAAATGGAGGAGGACACTAACGAACAAAGCCGAGCTGATCGGATAATCAGGACACCGAAGCCTCAGAGTGTGGAAGTATTTTGGGTTCTACACCGTCGATGGTAAAATTACCAACAAAGATAAGGCTGATTGCCGACTTTGTCAAAAGCAGCTGTCTTATTCTATTCTGTATATAAAGATGGCCGACGTGACAGCTCCCCAAAAAGAAGGTTTTCAGGATAAAGACAGAAGTGGAGACACAATATAAAAGTCACAGGTGCAGCACAAGCTCAAGACACAGTGCAGCTATGTGACACCACATGGGAAAGTATAAAGACTATACTGAAGGGTGGGACGCTCTCTCTGATCCCCGACGGGTGGATATCGCTGGGGGGGGGGGCATTATGCTGTATGGGTTGCGTTCGAATTACGTATTATTTCAAATTAGTTTAAACTTGTGACAGCCCTAAACAGTATACAGTAGGCACTACATACTAGGGCTGCAACAAAGTTATTTTTATTATCAATTAGTCTGCAGATTATTTTCTCAATTTAAGGATTAATTTTGTCTATAAATGCCCATTGCAGTTTCACAATATTCAGTTTACTTTGAAATACAACAGAGAAAAGCAGAAAATCTGAGACATTAGAGGAACTGGAACCAGAGAATATTTGGTATTTTCTCTGTATTTTTGCTTGAAAAATTCCTCAAACAATTATAGTCTCTGAAATCAATTAATCGTATCTTTGTTTCAGCTCTACTACACACCAAGTATCATACTATAATGGTTTTGCAGCTAGAGTAAAAGAAATCAATGTACTTTATTGTTTTGTGCCAACAAGAAATGGTGAAAGAAGTTAACGAGAAAGCAGCATTTTCTTCTAAAAACTCTTCGAAGATAGAATAATTGAGTCACAGCAAAAATTATGAAACATTTTCCAGCTTCTCAAATATGAAGATTCTCTTCTTTTCTTTGTCACATAAGACAGTAAACTGAACTTCTCTGGGTTTTAGACCCTTGTTGGTCTGAAGATGTCACCTTGGACCCTATTTACTGATATTTCATAGACAAAATGATTTAATCATTTAATTGAGAAAAAACAGTATTTGGCAGATTAATCAATTTTGAAATTATTTCTTTACCCCTCTACTTTATGTGTGTTTATTGGCTCTGTGTTGTTAACTCTGCCACCATTTCGGTGCAGACTAAAATGGCAGCTCCAGAGACGACGCTGGTTACGTGTCTCATGATAAGACACGATGCAGTCAGATAATCAGAATAATGTGAAGAAATCTGCTAATTTGCAGGAAGTAGAAACCTGCACTTTACTTGTGTGATAATGATGTGAAACACAGTTGTTGTTGTTGTTGTTGTTGTTGTTGTCTCCTACATACGGACCTCACAGACACTGAGCAGGCAGTAATGGTGGAGGAATATTCAGCGTTTCACTGTGAATCTCTTAATAAAGACGTCCTCCTCTCGCAGCCTCTCGCTGTGGGAGGGAGGACGCCGCCTGTGGACGCAGCTCTGGCTCTTCGTGGGCCGGTGCCACCGAGCTGAACGGGTGCCACGAGGCTGGCAGCGGCCGGCCGCTCTGATTCTCCTGCCAACACGGCGCCGGTGGAGAGGCTTCAGAGGGCGGCTCCAAACCCCGAGCTGCTTTAATCTCTCACTTTATTTGTTGCTGTAAAGAGGCTCTGCAGAAACCCTCAGCTTCGACTGGAAGGCTGTCGGCTGCTTACCTGATAATTACTGAACTCCAGAAATCTGTCTTTCTAAGCAGCAAGGACCGGTTCTCACTTTCTCGGCCAACGGATCTGTTAGAAGGCCCTGGCCGCCAACAGAGGGAGGGCCTGCAGTCCTGTTACTCCAACACACAGCTCCACCTCTGCACATTCAACACCCAGAGAATCCACGAGGACAAAATGTCCCCCAAGTTCGTGGCCAACAAAGAAGCTTAGTCGAAAAAGAGGATTCTTCTTCTCCTTGTTTCTTTCCTGCCTCCACTTGTCAGTACAGGCTGTTCCATGTTTTAATTACGGGTCAGTGAGGAAAGGAAATTAATTTCAGGCAGTGGAGGAGTCACGGCGTCAGGCTGACAGGGGCCCCGGGGCCGAGGAGGTGGGCACGGGGCCAGACGCCGTGGCAAAGTCTAAAGTCACCACGCAAAGGGTAGCAGTCAGAAGTGATCAGAGAACGCCGGACAGTCGACTGGAAGTCAGTCAGAGCTGCAGCGACGTTTCTGGCACTGAAGCCTCCGAATAAACTTAAATCCAGTGTGACAGACACGCCTCAACTTCAGCACAACTTTCTGTATCTGACCTCCCACTGCTGAGGTCACAGCATGTTTTTTTTATTTTTGTAATTGTAATGATTTTTAATAGTCTAAAAAAAACGTTTCCATGTATGGAGTCTTTCTTCTGTCTTTCTTCTCCGGGTGCTGAGTCCAAAACTGGACGATGATTTCTGTTTAAATAAATAGTTTATTTAGCTTAAGAAGGAGGAGGATTTTCTCAACCCAAAATCAACATTCAAAATCACCAAACTTGGAGATACGTGGTTTTCACTGGACAGTAAGGGGATGAAATATTGTAATCTGTAAAGTAACTAAAGCTGTCAGACAAATGTAGTGCAGGTAAAAAGCGCAATATTTCCCTCTGAGATGTAGCGGAGTATAAAGTTGCTTAAAATGGAAATAAGTACAAGTACCTCAAATTTGTACTTAAGTGCAGTAGATGTGCTTAGTTACATTCCACCAGTGAAAAACTGAATCGAGAGAAGAGAAATGACAGAAAAGACAGAACATCCTAATCAGTGTTCTCCTGTCCAGCAGATTTCCTTCCTCCTGGATGGTTTTCCCAGCGATCAGACCCTCCACAGACCGAGCTGCTGCTGACAACATGTGTTTAAACACTCAGACTCTGAGGAGACTCTCTGAATGCACATCTGAAACACCAGCAAACTGCTCAGGGAGGAAACCAAACAGCACAAGAGGGAAGAAACTTTATAATCAAGTTGATCCATCCAGATTTCTCAAAAAACTCCTGGTTAGATTGCCAGGAAACTTTGTGACCCCTGACCTTTAGTCACAAGAAATACCAAAAATCTACTGGGCGATTTCTATACAATGAACTGAGCACCAGAGAATTAACCCTTTAGATACCGTTTCACTAGCCTCTAGAGAAAATTACATATTTTATTGAACACATTCCTGCTCTAGAGAGGATGAAACCTTTAGACCACAGCCAAGAAAACACTCATTTCTGATTTGCTGTCTGTTAAAACCGTGGACAACTCTGCTCCAGTACACAACGCTTTATTCACCAAATGTTTTTGGCTATGCCATCGTCGTAATGTCTAATGCCGGGTTCAGACTACACGATATCAGCCTGATAACAGCCGACCTGACAGACGTAGGGAGTCTGGAACGAATACTGATGGTTATATCCTGTGTCGTGTATCATAGTGGACGACATCCAACGACACATCTGAGACGCCTCATGACGTCCCGACAGAAAGACGAGTGTTTCCGAATTATTTCGCCTTCTCTCGTTGAGTACGACAAATTCCACAATGTGTCTCGTGACGTTGACCAATAGGAGCACAGAGCGTTCTTCAACCTTTAAACATGGCGAAGTGAAAGAGGAATGATGTTGGTGCTGCGAGGTGGAACTGTGAAACAAAGGAAAGCTCACAGTCGTTTCTTCTTTCTTTCTTTCTTTCTTTTTTTAGGCTTTTCCGAACACAAGACATCCAGTTTCATACACACCGCTTCGGACGCCACTGTTTGTTTACATTCTTGTTCCCGGAAGTCGGTCCCGAGCACCTCCTTCCTAATGACATCAAGAATTTATGACCCTGTAATCATCTAATCTGAAACAGTGACCATTGTAACAGACAGAGAGGTCGTGCAGTCTGAACCCGGCATTAGGTTGTTAAGCAGTTGTCTGTCCCTGTTATTAGAGACTGTAGAATCCTCTTTTACTGCTGGTTCTTCCATTAAACAGGATTTCTTTTTCCTGCGTCACCTGCAGAATCTTCCCACTGGTGTGTGTGAGTGTTGGAGAGGTGAACAGGTCAACTCTGCTTCTTTCACTCACTTGTGAGCAGCAGCTCGGTGGGGGGGTGACCTGTGTTTGTTTGCAACAGACTACAAAGACCCCTTTGGACCGACAGCAGCACCGAGGCAAAAACAGCGCTCTCCTCGTTTAATTCAGTCAATTTTCATTCAGGACTCTTGCAGAAAAAACTCTAAAAACACAGTAGTGAAAAGTTATTGGAAGCTCAGCTGGATTTTTTTCTCTTTTGATGAAGCTAGGCTAGTAGTTTCCCCCTGCTTCCAGTCTTTGTGCCAAGTACATTTACTCAGTTCTGTACGCAAGTACACATTTGTAGTACTTGTACTTTACTTCAGTACTTTGCTTTTCATGGCCCTTTCTGCTTTTACTCCACTACATCTCAGAGGGAAATATTGTGCTTTTTACTTCACTACATTTACAAATTAAGTTTTTTGCACTCAAAACATATGAAGAGCGATTAAGAGAAACGATTAGTTGATTAATCAATTAGTCGATTGATAGAAAATTAATTGGCAACTCTTTTGATTGTTGTCATTTTAGTTTTAAATTTCCTGGTTGCAGCTTCTCAGATGTGAAGATTTGCTGCTTTTCCTTTGAATGATGTTAATAATGTTGAGGTTTGGACTGTTGGTTGTGAAGGAGTCAATTTGGGCTCTGGTTCATTGTGATCAATCAATCAATCAATCAATGGATTAATGGAGAAAAGAATCAGCAGATGAATCCAGAATGAATCATTAGATACAAACTAGTTGAAAATGAGCTC
>VMKM01002677.1:0-61013 GCA_008360985.2 Macquaria ambigua | reverse complement strand
GTGTGTGTGTGTGTGTGTGTGTGTGTGTGTGTGTGTGTGTGTGTGTGTGTGTGTGTGTGTGTGTGTGTGTTTACTGCAGTGTTAAGAAGCTACAGTGTAAAGTATTAGATACCTTGAACTTCATCTACTAAAACAGTCTTTGCCCTTTTTTCTGTGCCTATAATAACAAGAGAAAGGATGAGAAGGAGATGGCTGGAAAGACTGCACAGTAACTGAGTTAAACTCTGTGTCTAGTTTAATAAAAATCCTCCCCAATAAACATCTTTGAAGGTGTTAGATCCGCACACTGTCACAGATGCCTCCATCGTGTGTATAACCTACTACAGATGGTGATTGTGACACTAATAATATAACAGAGGCTCGGCTGCTGGATGTCTAGAATTTGATACAGCTGGCCGTCACTGTGTGCAGCTGATCTTCTGAGATTTTGCTGCACCATGGGTTTGTAAACTGCTACCTGCAGTATGGTGTCGACATGATGTACTATAAGTTATGGTTGACATCACATTGGCGGTCAATATGAATCTTTAGATGCAGCTGGCTGATGGATCTGCATGTCTCCATCCAAAGTAAACGCATACAGTACTGTGCTGTCTGTCCATATGTATTGATGACTGACAGGAAACTATGACTTCAGAGTGATTTCATTTGACGTTAGCATCAGAGGAATGCATTAGCTGATTTCATAGCCAAAGTCATATGTCTACTGTGTATAGAAACATCAGGGAGCAATCTACAAGAAGACATCTTATTTGTCTTATTCATCTTATTTTATTTCCCTCTGCGGCACAACATACGTTCACCCCATACTTCCCCGCCCCACCGCACGCCCTCTGTGACTCAGCCTATCTCAGAAGCATTAGTTCTTGGTAGATTGATGGCCAGTTTGCAGAGAATATAAAGCCATGATGATATAGATTTAGGATCATTTCAGGGATTGATTTTTTTGGAAGCTAAGAGGGTGAAGCCACTTATGTCAATGCTAATGACCATTTCCACTAGCATTTAGGAGAATGGCCCATTATCTAAAAGCTCACATTATGGCAAATATGATTGGGAATGGAAGTTGTGTGCAATCCGAACTCACCTCGGACCGCTGATCTGCTCCCTCCAGTGCAGGGCTGGGATCTGGGCAAACACGTGTCTCTGGATTCCGTTGCAGCTTGATCTTATTTTCTGTTGTTTGAATTTATTTAAATCATTTCAATTGCAATCCATCGCAGAAATCTGGCAAAGGAATTTGATATGACCCGAGCTGGAAATAGAACTTGTGATGCTCAGCCTCCATCGCAGCACACTGTAAAAACACAACTGACCTGAGTCAAAAAGGAAAGAGTTGCGTTATAATTTACTTTGTAGCTTGTTTATCACATTTAGTCTGCCGGGGAGTTTGGGGGTTGGATTTCACAAAGTTAAGTATCTACAGATTGATCTAGAGAGGTTGCACTCTGCCTGTTCAGATATAACTTCCCAACTCTAACACAAGAGTATAGTTTTCACAGTTCACTGAGGCTGACCTGTCTAGATCTCTGTTTTGCGCTCCCTCTGTGGTCTGTCTTCCTTGATTCTGATGTTGTTTTCCAAGCCTTTGGTAACCCTGCTCTCAGCCATGACATTTTCTTGACATATTGATGTAGAGAAAGGGGAGCGCATACTCCAGCAAGGGCAAATGCTTTATTGCTATCAAACACCAGAGACTGGAAAATCATGATTCTACGGTTCACTTCAGCCTTCCAAGATCATGGTTATTTACGCTATATTTATAAGTGGTTTATTTAATGTAAATAAATATCTTTGGCGTATAATCATCAAGTTCAGTTAACATAGATTCTCCACCAAGAATTAAAATGACAACATCAATTTTGCCAGACATCAGTATCCTTCTCTGAGCTTGGAAATCTGCCATATTCAAGGAAGTAATAGCTAAAACACAGACAATGATTTCCTGTACTATTAGTCCCCCTTCCTCCCCAGCTCTGTGTTGTCAGTAAAGAATAATCTTTGTCTGTCTGGGGCTCTTAGGTTTCCTTTAGAGCCCACCCACTGAAGCATGCTTTTACTCTGGCTGTACTGTAGACGGACGGATGAATAGAAACTCTACAGGATGGGTTCAAATGGGCCATCAGTTAGACTGACCCTGACAGTCACCTCCCCCTGCTCCAGCCCAGCCTCCCCCGTTGCCTGATTACATGTACACACCAGCCCCATCTATCAAGCCATTGATTTTCCTGTCGGTCCACTTGTCTGCCTGTGGCTCTCTCCCTCTCCAATAAGGACTTCATTGTTTGTATAGTTGTTTATGGATGTCCCTGGCTGCCATTCTACACTGCTTTCCACTTCACGTCAACATATAACCTGGCCACAACAAAGCCCACTAAAAGCCCAGTTGGGGCCAAAACACATCTATGTGGATTTTTCTCCAAATTTCTGCCCTTCAACCTTTTTCCACTTCCTGCTTTCCTAACATAATCGTTCCTTTTATCCCATGCACTACCCTCTCCATCCACCTTCAAGTGACAGATGCAAGGCTGCTGGTTCTATTGACTCTGTTGGAGCACACACTTTATCAGCCCCTCCAGTCCCCTCACCTGCCAGCAACAGTCCTGCTGCTACTGAGGCACTGAGCCAAGTTGATGGATCACGCCACTCCCTCACAGAACCTCCATGTCCCCCCTACTCCTCTCATCCATCTCTATACTCTATACACAGATCTGGAGAGGAGGGGCCAAATCAAGAAAGATCGCTTCCCTATGTCATCACTCCTACTCATGAGTTTGTTGCTGTCTCATTTGTTGAGTTTGTTTTTCTGTTGGCTTAAATTTGATTTTCATCACCCCCCCCCCCCCTTACCTCCCCTACTCTCTCTCCCACCCACAATCCCTTCCTCTCTTTAAGGTTCCTTATATCAGAAGTCCTCTGAGGCAAAAGACAAGAGTGATTTTGGAAATTCATGTGAGTTATTGTTTTTTTTTTATCATTGTTTTTTTTTAATACATTTCTACATTCATCCTCATGTCTGTCTTTGCCTCTAATCTTTATTGGCAGGTTGTGCACAAGGAATAGTCCCAGATAAATCATTAGAAAACATTACTTTTTTTGCAAACAGCAACATCTTATAAGTATTTTTGCACTAACAACATAAAACAAAACAAGAAAATGTTTGCCATTGTTCTTTCATGTCCGTCTGTGTGTCATTACTGCTATTCAGTTTTTTTCACAGATACCCACCTCAGGGCATTTCCTTTTTTTATTTCCGCTGTGTCCCTTCTCATAATGTGTCTCTGCTAGCCAGCTGCCTGTTTACAGCCATGTTACTATTCTCTAACTCAGAGCTGACACTGCCCTTTACCTTGTTGCTCCTCGTGAACTTCAACCTGACACTTTGCCCTGCCGTTAGCTCAGGCACCAGGTCTGGCAAAGAATTTAACCTACTGTCTTTCTCTGTGTATCTCTCTAATATGTTTCTCTCTCTGTATCTCATCCTCCCTCTGTAAACCGCTGCGTCCTCACAGAGAATGGAGTGTTCAATAATCCCTTTCATTTCCATTTCTTGTACTTTTCCCTTTCCGACAATGGCTCATGTTCAAAGGGATGTATTAATCTAAGTGATACATTTTAATGCGTACACTTAGCAGGTTGCTGCCTTTATCATCAAAGCGTGGATGTGAGATTGTTCGACTGAGGGAATATATGTTAAATAACTGCAGGGAAGCTTGGCAGAGGAAGCACAGTGCAATTACATTTTCAGACTTTCATCATTCCCTCCCTGCTCTGTTTTCTGTTCGTGTCTGTGCTGGAGGAAGGATTAGAGGCCTTACATGAGGATATATCTTGACACTCCCCTTTAATGTGATGTCTCAGTTAAGGCTGAATAGGGGGGCTAGGCCACACATGTCCTTCCTGGGGACTGAGGGGAGTCTTTGAAATAACTACAGTATTAGATCCCCCATCTCTTTAATTGTGGCCATTTAGTACATCTTAACCTGCTTTTTTAAAAATCACTATGTTAATACTGTGAGCGAAAGAGAATGCCCTGGTGAAGGTCATATCCAATTTCATTTCAATAGAGAGTCTCTTAGCATGAAATATAAATGCTGAATAATGTACTTGTTTGACTTGATTTATAAAACTATTTATCCATATATGTAATTAAACATCAAGTCAGAACTAGAGAAAATGAAGCTACACACTTTTACTCTTGGAGACCAAGGATGTGATAAAAAACACACAACTTATGGCTTTCAATTGTCACAGCAGCACTCCCTTCTCTTGCTTTTCTCCCTCTACTCCTTTCTCCTCCTTTGTGCAAGAGAACACAAGAGACACAGATTGAGTGCCATCTGTATCCCTGAGACGCGTGAGGCTAATTTACACAAATGCTCGGCATCATGCATGCCCTGAAAGTGCTGTGTATGGATCTATGGCTGATGCTGCCATCTACTGGTGCAGATTCTGGTCCATTTGCATACTCAAATGATCTCAAAAACAGAAAATTATCTCTTATCAAAATAACTTGATTCCTTTGTAAACAAGAATGCGTTTATATGCTTTGGTCTTTGACTTTCTGTAGAGCCCCCTGACATGTACGGTGTGTATTCATACGTTGAACAATGTCACACATACAGGCTCACACATGCCTTCTGGCATTTCACTACCTCTAAAGAAGAGTTTCTCCCCATTTGTCAACTTGGTGACAGTGAAGGACATTCTTTACCAAACACCACAGAGAGTTCAGACTGTCAGTAGGCATCCATTAAAAGGCCTGATCTGTAATGCGTGCCTGTCTAAGTCTGCGTTTCTAACAGCCACTATATCCATGCCAGGCCTACTAATCACAGAGGTTTCTCCAGCTGGAAAATGGACAGAAAGACTCTGGAAGGGAGACAGAGATGAAAGACAATTTGAGAAATGCAAGCTATGTCTAGATCTTATCTGCAGTGTGTAAGAACAAAGACAGAGACAGACTCTGAACTCCAACACAGAGCACGGTAATTTGAAGATGAAAACATCTATATCTCTATCTTCAGAACTTTTGATCTCGCTTCTGAGGCTGCTTGTTAGGACAGTGTGTCATTGGGTTGCACCGGAGCAGCCATCCCTATTAATTGCGCTGTTGTGCACAGAGTTTATCATCATTATCTCTATTTTCTCATTTCTTATTATCTTTATGATGCATGGTATATAACCCCTCTCACACACAGCACAATATCGGATTTCTGAGTAAGAGATATTTCTGTACCCTTTACTGTATAACATCAGCCAGAATTGAATGTTAGATGACAAACCTGAAAGTTGAAGAAGACCCAATGTTGTGCGTCACTCTCAGGACTCTACAGTACATGCATCATTATCCCTTTCCACTTTTGACAATTAAGAGTGTCCTATATTATTTTATCAACACCCAGAGTATTTGCCACAGCGGGCCAGCATTAACCACAATAAAAAAAAAAAGACAGGAGATATATATTTCCCAGTAGATGTTTATTAATATCCGGCTCAATCTTAAACCAGGATATTAGTCTGCTGATATTGGCTTCATCACAACTCCTGCATATTGAGAAAGAAAGCTTAACGTTATTGATGTGAACTTATGAGATCTTAAAAGACTATTTTTCTCTCTGTCTTTTGTCTCTGTTCTTCCTCCTCCTCTTCCTCCAGTGGCCCCCAGTACAGATGATGTGGCTCTGTATGTGGGTATTGTCATAGCGGTGATCATGTGCCTGGTTATCTCTGTCGCCGTGGCACTCTTCATCTACAGGAAGAACCACCGCGACTTCGACTCTGACATCATTGACTCCTCCGCCCTCAACGGAGGCTTCCAGCCAGTCAGCATCAAGACTGCCCGCAAAGGTGGGGCACAGAATAGATATGTGTGTTTGTTTTTGTGTGTGGTCGCTTGCATGTTTGCACGTGTTATATGTCTTGTTTTCAAATGCATAAATGATTCCCTGTCTTTTACATCACCATCATCATCAGATGGCACTAGGGCTAGATATAATTTGAATTTTTCTGAAACTTGTGATGACACAATAGTTGAGTTTTCTAAAAAGCCCTTTTTTTTTTTTATTTAACAAAGCCAAGCTTACACGTGTTAAACAAAGTTCCAAAAACTTAATTTGCTAAATGTTGTCTCAAGCAGCTGCACAAGAACTTTACCTAAATAAAATATTCTAAAATTAGCAAAGTTATGATTCAGATCAGCAAATATCTGATTGAAGCATAAGTAAACAAGACAATTCGATCCTAGACTGAGGTACTTGACAGTTCTCAATACGCTGTGCTGCAGACACATTTCAGTTGGTGTCAGAAAAAGTATTGAGGTTCAATACCCTGCCCTAGATGGCACACCTGTGTTGTTAGGCATTGGGAATCACTTGCATTAGCAACCCTTAGCATTAACCTGGTGAGATGTGTTTGACTCTATGTGTGTTAGTGATAATGTGAATGTAAATGTGCCCTTTGACTGTATGATGAGCAGGGAAATACAGACAGCAAAGAGGATGTTTGTGCGGGCGAGGTGATGAAACTATTAAAATGCTTGTCATTGTGATGGGAGGCCAAACTATGCCCCTTCATTAAGGCATAATAAGGCCAGTCTGTATGTCGCATATTAAACTGTAATTAGATTTGGGCTGGTGACGCAGGACTTGAAAGTAAGACCGCAGGGATGAGGACAGGTGGCAGTGAGCTGGACAAAAAGACAGCAGGGACACAGACAGATCAGAGTAATTGTGTTGTAAATAGTCAGTTGGAGAACAGGAAAAAGAAAAACTAGAGAAAATAACAGAGACAGAAACAGACAGCAGACACAGGAAAGTAAGATTTAAAATACTGTTCAGTTCAGAAGAATAGATGCCACAAATAATTGCCTGGGTATAAATGCCCAGCTTGTATTTAGAGCCAAAGTCTTTGCTAAATGTGCTCTTTCTGTCGTTGTCCTTGTCAGTGTGAGACTCACATCAAAGATATCTGCTAGTCCAGCACCAAACCAATGAAAAAAACATTTGTAAGCAACAGGCACTCTTTACAAATATATTTAATTATTATATTGATGTTAGCGTCTGGCTATCCAAATTAGTAGATGTCTGAACCAGATGACAGGAGACAGGATCTGATGGTGATGGACAAGCAAATCTAAGCCAGTCTGTATGTCTGGGTCTGTACTGACTGACAATGTCATTAGTTTATCCATTTTAAGCCATTTGCATTTTAAGTAGTGGGTAGCTCAACAGATTAACTTAACTTAAGTTTTGCTTTGGACTGCTCTTGTGCATGCTCCACTCAAGACATGCATAAGAAGAAGGTGTTTATGGTGATTAAGGGTGAAAGTACATCTTCTCCTATTTCTGAATGCATAACAGTAATGCAACTTATTACCAAACCTATGTGTGCAATCATCATAGTGTCATTAATAACACAAGCACTACTACTACTCCTATTATTACTACAAATACTCTACTACTACTAAATAACTACTTTTTCCAGCCAACTATCTTGTCTTATTCGAACAACTTTTCTGACTTTTGTTGACATCTGTATCATTTATAAACTTTGTGTTGTTGGAGCTCCTACTGCCATCGCTCCACCCACTCAGCCCATCTATTGAACATTCATCCTTGTACCTACCGGGTAAACTGAGTGTTAGTGATGCCATCTGTTACTCATGAATCACAGCTGCACCTTGAACTTCTCTGACTGAGTAATGTTTCTTGGTGGTGAGGTGGACTTCCCTAATGAATGACAAACAAATGAGTAAAGCCAGGCGGCAGTCTTGCTGATTGCTGCCAACACACATTTCCTCGTGGTTATTTTGGTTTCAAGTTACCAGTTCTCCACATTCACAGTTGGAAAGAGTATATGATGACCACAATGCTTCTCTTAAGACATTTACTCTGCTTGACTGATGGCACTTTCTTTTCTTTTCCAGCTGATCTCCTAACAGCACCCCCTGACCTGACATCAGCGGCCGCCATGTACCGCGGCCCCGTCTACGCCCTCCACGATGTGGCCGACAAAATCCCCATGACCAATTCCCCTCTGCTGGACCCTCTTCCCAACCTGAAGATTAAGGTGTACAACTCCTCAGGCTTAGTGACTCCACAGGATGACCTGGGAGGGGAATTTTCCTCTAAACTGTCACCTAAGCTACCGCACTGCCTCCTGGACAACAGTGACAGCACGATGGGCCGTCGCACACAGACCCAGACGTTGCTCCGCACCAGGGATCCATCCTGCACCGCACTGGGCTCCTTCAGCTCCCAGGGGGGACAGCTCATTGTGCCCAACTCAGGTACTGTACCAAACAATGAGAGGAAGTGTTTTCACATTTTGACGTATTGATATTTGAGATACGAGGCAAAATCTGTTGCTTATTTAAAAATATGCAGAGATAAACATAGCGTAACAAAGGAATAAATGAGTTCTGATTCATGAGAGAGAGATCTGCTAATTCCAGCAAATCTGTCATCTTAAAACACATTAGCTCTTTTGTCTTATTTGATTGGAGCTGCAGGTTTTCATTTACTCTGTGCCTCTCCTTTCAGATGCTTTATGAGCTCTCCATTTATGTGTATGTGAACATGTGACTGAAAGATAAACTCTCCACTGTATAGCCTGACGCGGGGAGAAGAGATCATCCATCAGCTCCTCCCATGTACTCAGAAGGCGCCACTCTTCATTCATTCATAATAGGCTGATGATGATGATGATGATGATGATGATGATGGGAACTTGAAATTCTAGACTATTTCTTTGCCGGGCGCAGTAGGTTCCTGGTGTCCCTGCTGGTTGCCTGGCAACCTCACGGTGACGCCAAGATTCCAGTAAGTCACTGCACCCGGCCAAGAAATCGTCCCGTACATGCAGTAACCCCCCATAAAACTGCTGCTTGTAATTTTTACTGTTTGGTTTTTATACGGATTAAACAAATGTGATATAGCATGTTAATTATTTAGCTTTAGAGGTGCTGACAGGTGGATTTTGTTACTTCAGACAGAGCCAGGCTGTTTCCCCCTGTTTTCAGTCTTTGTCCTAAGCTAAGCTAGCCAGCCAGCTTGGCTGTAGCTTCATATTTAGCGGACAGACATGAGAGCGGTATTGATCTTCTCATCAACTCTCTGCAAGAAAGCAAATAATCGTATTTCCCAAAATGTCTAGCTGTCGCTTTAAAGATCGACCTCTCACTGACTTGTTTCAACAGGAAATACATCTCATTAAAGGAAGTAATGATACCATTTCATGGGACCTGTTAAAGTGAAAATCCATTTTACCACAGAACATGCATAATTTGTGTGCCTGTAGTGTCAGATTTTTGACGTGGAAAAAATATCACACTGCTAAGATCAAGACAAGTTATGGCTAATCTGTGATGCAGTTAAGACTTGCTCCATCAGTCAGTAAATAATGGAGATATGGGCATATTAGAGCTTAGTTATGAGCTTTGCAATCATGTGCAATCATATGTTTGTTTCTAACTTTAAGATAGTGTTGTAAATCTTTAAAAAGCTCACCAAACTACCCAGTATACATGGAGTGAAATACAGTATAAATTGTGTTCTAGATGTGTGAGATCTGAGCTGCCTGTATTATACCTTACCATCTTTACCAGGATAACCTTTACACACACAGATGTGGCCTTGAAATAATATGCTAAACCATATGTAACCTATCAGTGCACTGGCTGCACACAGTATGACAAGGGTTGATGGATACCTAAGGTGTGTGCAGTAGCAGTACTGACGTAGAGGTGTACTGTTTCAGGCAGCTTCCATTAGCCATGCTGTCCTCACTTCAAACACATGTGGGCTGTTTGTAACATGCCACAGATGCATGTTGACAGGCATAGACAAACTAGCGGAGACATTAAAGGATACACCGACTTCTCAAGTTTCTTAAGTTTTTCTTTTTTCGTTATGATTCCTGTAAAAATGTTCTCAGCTGCTGGTTGTGCTCAGCCACCTCATCATGTTACATAGGCAGAGAGAGAGGAAAGAGCCCATTTGATATTTGATCTGTTTGTGTGTCTGGGTAATGAAATATTTTGTGGCACTGTCAGTGTGGCTGTTTGGTATTTTGCATCTTAAAATGCATTTCCCATCTCTTTGAAGCTTTGCTGTGAGGGAGAGCGGCAGTGTGCGAGACGTCCCAGTGGCAGAGTTGTGATTGCCTCGCTAGCTAGCAAGAGAAGCTGTCTGTCACCTTTTGAAAAGTTCAGTACAAGGACATGGGAAATCAATGAGCTATCTGAGAAACCCCCTCCAGAGAGAGAAAGTGTGTGTGTGTGTGTGTGTGTGTGTGTGTGAGGGAATGTGGGGGGTAGTGTCCTAAAAAACACATTGGACAGGACATCATATCAAATCAATCTGAGATGGAAAAATGTAAATCATGCTGGCTGCAGCAATATGAGAATGTTATGAAGAGCAGAGAGATCATTGATTTTAGAAATGAAATGTCACATCATTTCCTGATGCCATAGCAGAAGGCAGTAAAGTGCCATAGTTTTTATATGTGGGGCTGAGAGGAATTGCAATTATTATTATATTTCTCCAAGAAAAATAATTATCACTTTTCACTGGGGCTTTTACTGCTCTTTACTGGTGCGGTAATGGCAGTAATACATTGAGATATATCCATTACAAGTAAATTGGTTAATATTTTACTTTTATATGTAAAAGGTAGAGCATTAAAGACCTTAATTTCCATTTATACTGCATATCAGAGTGGGTTTGTAGCTGAGATACACCATGTAAATATACATATGTAATACAAATATTTTAGTTTTTATGCTGGTCTGATGTCCCTGTCTGTGCTCTCTGACTTCACACCCAACAAAAGAAAACATATTAAACACAGTCATGACAGCCATTGACAGCACAAATAGTTGTAAAGACTCCTCTGGTCTACCTGACAACTCCCAACTCATATTTGTTTGTGTGTCTGTCTGTTTTTGTGCTCCCCAGGGGTGAGTCTACTTATTCCTGCAGGGGCCATTCCTCAGGGCAGAGTGTATGAGATGTATGTGACGGTTCAGAGGAAGGACAACATGAGGTACACAGTGCCGCCTGCCACATCAATGCCCCAGAGCTGTGTTTACCCCTGTCAGCTCCACCATGTCACCCATACACAGAGACTGCTGTCACATCGCCACTAAACAGCATGTGTGTGTGTTATTTTCTGTGCACCTCCAGGCCCTCGGTGGAAGATGGCCAAACAGTGCTGGGCCCAGTGGTGAGCTGTGGGCCCCCCGGGGCCTTGTTGACTCGGCCCGTCATCATCACCATGCACCACTGTGCCGTGTGTGACGGCCAACAGGATTGGCTGATCCAGCTCAAGAGCCATTCACAGCAGAACCAGTGGGAGGTGAGATGTGGGATGCACGATGAAAACTGTGCAACAGTAGACTCTAATGTCTGTCATCATGGTCAGGTTTGAAAGTGTGCTTTTGAATGATATGTTTGCAACTTAAAATATGATTCACAAATGTGATTTATCCATTAAATAACCCACACTGCATTTGGTTGGTTGAAAATTCTACTCAGCAATGAGCAAAGGCGAAAGGTATTGTGGAAAACAAAATGATGAAATGTCATGGGAGGATAGATAGCATGGAGGAGGTGAAGGGGATCAACTTCCCCTGCTTTGTTTGTGCTGCTCAGCACTCAGAGCGAATCCCTGTTGCAACCAGGTACTGAAATAGTAAACCTCTGATAGCAGGGAACGGGCTGGGACTGTTTTCTTGTACCTTTATGAATGCCTATTTTTGTTTGTGTGTGCCTGCCGTTGTGCATGTGAATGTGTGTGTGTGTGCTGTGTTTGTGTTTTTTTGGAAGCTCTGTGCCTGCAAGCTCCATCATTAACAGTGCTGATGATGATATGTTGGGTTGCTGAGGGCAGCAGTGTGAATGTTTTCCACCTATCCCCTCTCTCTTTCTCTTCCTCACATTCTCTGTCTGTCACACACACTCACATACAGAAACAGTCCAATTCAGTCCAGATCATTTGTAGAGAAGCTATGCTTCCACCCTCATCACAAAAACTGCTTTAAACTTGTTAGAAATGGTCCAGTTGTCATCTCTCTCCCCAAAAACCTCTATCAATAGTACACCTTGGAAAAATAATATTACAGACCTTGTTGTAGGAAGTTATTAGTGTATTTTTCTTACCTGTCGAGAGAGCATGTCTGGGTAAGTTTTCCTTCCAAGTGGTTTTTAATGAACTCTTACAGGCAGGAGTGTGCTGAGACCTTTTTAAACGGGAATGTGCTCAAAATATAAAAATGAACTATAAGCACTTGTGCAGCAGCAGGGCCTAGCATGGCAAGCAGAATGAAAAGCAGTAGAAAGGTAGTACAGAACAGAAAAATGCTTCTTTCTCTTAAGAATTTGGATTTTAGTCTATATTTGGGAAAATGTCCAAGAGTCTATGGTTGGAGTCTATGCAGGCACACTGCACAGGCCAGTCACATATTGAAAATCCAACTACTTAGCAACATCCTATATCCAATATATGGCCCTCTGTCAGCCCGTTATTGAATAGTGGCTAGAATAACATCATTTTCAGGAAGTCTTTGCACAATCTCCACTGCTGATGTGAATGATATGACTTATGGAGCAGGAAAAAAAACCTGCCAGACTGGCCCCACATGCCTTTGTGACAGTGATGAATTACTTGGGGGCAGCCAATAAAGCTCAGTGTAAACTGAGTATTTTTAAGGAAGAAATAACTATTGAATGGGCGAGCTGGGATATATTCATATGTATACTGTATATGAATATATATATATGAATATATATATATATATATATATATTCTTTTGGAGGATCTGATGACGTGTCTGGTCATTATAGATATTGGGGGGGAGGTGGTCCCCCGTGGCGATTACGCACTTGCTATTGATTCAGTCAGAAATGCAGATGTTAATATTCAAGGTGATGGCAGCTTCCTTTAAATGAACTTCTCTTCCCACTGAGCCCAACCTCCATGTGTGAAATATTGCTTTATATGACATGCTCTGTCAAAACATGTATTCATCACTGCAGTAGAAACAAGCTCCTCCTGAAGAATATATCTATCTATCTATCTATCTATCTATCTATCTATATATATATATATATATATCTATATAGTCATCACCACCCAGTGAGAATAATCAGTTCCATTGGCATCCAGGACGCCGCACCCCTCCCCCGTCGGAGCACACACACACACACACACACACACACAGTGTCATTGAGGAAACATGGTGTTGTGATGATGATGAAGACAGCAGGTCATATAATGAGGAACATGTGGGGCTTTCTGCTTCAGTAACTCCCCTACAAAGATTTATCCTCCGATGCCTCAAAAAAAAAAAATCTCTGCTGATGATGTCAAAAATGCGTGAATAAATTATGCTGTGTGAGTATGTGTGTGTTTGCATGTTTGATTGTTTGTGCCTGCACACATATGTATGAAGCAAAAGCCTACTTCTCCACTGTGTGTTCTAATTATCCTCCAATAAGGAGCCCCAGTGCCATCCCCC
The DNA here is from genome assembly GCA_008360985.2 of Macquaria ambigua. NCBI lineage: Eukaryota > Metazoa > Chordata > Actinopteri > Centrarchiformes > Percichthyidae > Macquaria > Macquaria ambigua. Next base: position 47,494 of record VMKM01002677.1, on the reverse strand, counting down.
AGGAGCAGTTAAAGAGTCTAATGATCAGCCATAATACTGCTGTTAAACGGCCTAGCTCACAATAAAATACTGTAATTCCTCTTCTGTCTCTCATAATAGGCTGAATTAATGCCAGTGTGCTGCTCACAGGAGTGTTTGGATTAGCGAGAGAAAGACAGAGAGAGAGAGAAAGCAAGATCAAGAGAGAGGGTGAAAGATAGAGAGAGAGAGAGAGAGGGCCACATAAGCGTCTTCAGACCAGACAGTCCTAATGAAAGAGAAATATGTCCACGCATTAGTGCTATTACAGGGTTCAACTACAAATGGTCTGGATACTCTCTCTTCCATTACCTCACATACATAATGGCAGGGTGTCAGACATTAGTAATACACACTTGTGTAAAGTGTAATATCTAAAGGACACAGCTTATGTGAAAAGGTCATGGCCCTTGATTGTACTTTCCCCCTTAAAATGACATTTAAATCCAGTTCAGATTCAATTAAACGGAATTGAAATGTTCTGCAAATAAATAAATTGAGCCTAAAACTAGACAAGCCAGTTCTTCACGTCCCTGCTTCCAACCAAGCAAGCAATCAATGCCCAATTTGACAACAAAAATGTATGTCATACAAGTGAAAGTTAATAATGATTTTTATCCACATTCTTACTGAACACCATGCCACAAGCAAGTTCCTCTGAACAATTTAGCAATTACAAATGTGACAAATGAAGTTTAAGTACACTGTTTTTACAAACACATAAAATCACAAGATCAATTTTGTCACATGAACAAAAACTGAATAAACTTATATTCTGCTCAGTTTCAAAACATGTAAATGAGTAAACTGACTGTTTTTATGCTTCTGGTGTAATGGCTACACATATTGGTTTACTCTGTGAGCTCAACTCGCTGTGCCTGATTATCTCCCTTGGATGGTGAATACATAGAAAATGTATTTTTTTTAGTGTTTTAGATTGAATACTCTCATTTCTAGGAATGAAAAAACATTAAATTAGATGTAGATGATGAACATGAGTTTGATAATGTGTCTTGGTGGAGACACAGAAAGCAACAGTGAAATTAAATCATATGAGGAAACTTAGGTGAGCCAGAGTGACATATTAATCATGCCTTCGTTTGTTCTCATCTTTTTCCTTTTGAATGGTATTTTTCCAATTGCAAACGATACCACACAAAAGTCTGAAACCCTTGACTATTTTATTTTTTTTAGCTTATTATCACCCACACTTGTGTCACTTTTTCTTTCTTCATGTCCGCACCGTAGGATGTGGTGGTGGTAGGAGAGGAAAATTTCACCACGCCGTGCTATATCCAAATGGATGACGAGGCCTGCCACATCCTGACAGAGACGCTGGGTACCTACTGCCTCGTGGGCCAACCTCTCAGCGCTGCGACCACCAAGCGCCTCAAACTAGCCATCTTCGGCCCTGTCACCTGCCCCGCCATGGAGTATCACATCAGAGTCTACTGCCTGGACGACACACAGGACGCACTCAAGGTAAATACGCTGCAGGTTTCATGTGTGTATCCATTCTTTTGTCTCTCTGTGTTTGCAAAAGGTTACGCAGCGGAAATTAAATGTGTTTGTAAGCCTTAATGATGTTTGTGAGTGTGTCATTTTGAATGAATTGTTAATGCGTGTGTGTAGGCAAAGCCAGCAGATGAGATGTGGGAGGCGGAATGAGAAATCTTTGTGTAGGCGTGTCACAATAAGGGGTGACTAGCGCTTGCAATTGTATTGCGTCAAATGCTGCTCCTAGAAAGATGTAGCTGCTGCCCCAACACAAAATAAGCTACATTTATCCCCCGACTCTACTGTTGTCTCCTTCTGTTTAATACCTCCATCTACCTACATGGAGGAAAGATAAGGAAGGATTATCATACTGTGCAGGGATATTAAACACGGTTATTAAGTTTGGGAATGGGTAATGAGAATGTGATAGTGATCCTGCTGCAAGGACATTGAAGTTGGTTTCAGATGGCAGGTCCAGATTCAGGTTCATAAAAAGCCCTGAGAGAATGTGATGAATATACTATAAAAAAAAAACATTTCATTTGTAAATGCTGCTGTAGCAAACAGGATACAACAGCAGTTTACAGCAGCACAAAAGTAGTCAAATTTGTTTCATATACATAACAAGTGTGTGTTTGTGTATTCAGGAAGTCCTACAGATGGAAAAGCAAATGGGTGGAAAGTTGTTGGATGAACCAAAGACTCTCAGCTTTAAAGACAGCACCCACAACCTGAGACTTTCCATCCACGATGTCCCCCACGCATTGTGGAAGAGTAAACTACTAGCCAAGTACCAGGTAAACTGGTCGCACAGCCTTTCAGAAATAGGACTTTAACATTTTCTCACGCTCTCCGACAGCTGAGTAAATCTTCTCCCCTCTTCACCTCTCTGCAGGAGCTTTCCTTTCAGCAAGTGTGGAGCGGTTCACAGAGGAACCTCCACTGTTGCTTTACCCTGGAGCGGTTCTCTGCCAGCACTGTGGACCTGGCCTGTAAGATATGTGTGCGCCAAGTGGAGGGAGAAGGACAAATTTTTCAGCTGGACACTACACTGTCAGAGGTGGGGCCGATACTTGTCTAAATGTAGCCTAAACACTTCCAGTTAACTTATAACAGCTTAAAAGACTCATTCTCCTCGTCTAGACCTTTAAAGATCAGTGCGACTTTTGAACCCTCTTGTCACCTGAGTTGTGCATTCAGAGATAATGCATTACCTCCACCACTTTGCACTCCTTATCACTCTGTTGAGAGAGATAATTTACCCTCTCTCCCATGTCCTCTTCCCTCTTTTTGCAATGTTCAAAAAAAGACTGACAGGGTGGAAGACAAGGAGTCTCGACCCTGCGGCCTTCATGTAGTCCTGCCTATGACAGGCCAATGCAGAGCAGAGGGGGAATAATCACCCTCTAGTCGTGCTGTACTTGCTTCACAAAGGCCATCTGGCCAGGAGAATAGAGCTTGAGGGATGGAGGAGCACACGGGCTTTGTGCTCAGTAATGAGACGAATTACAGTACATGCAGTGCAGAGCTGTGTCCCCGCCTGGCATTGGCTCATTTGTCTCTGGGTCTTGCTCTGGTTTCTGTAGCCAGACCTCCAGTACTTAATCCTCCTGATGCAATATATTTGAAAATCACTCAGCTTGCATCAATAAACAGATGGCAATAAAATGAATAATTTTTACTTTTTATACAACCCAGAAACAAATTGTCTGCGCTACAAATCCATTTGAGCTACATTATGTTTGGTTTTGTGAGATGACGTGCCTGCACTATGAAAAAATGCCGCTGCTACAGTCTGTGTCTCTCCTTCAACCTGTCTCTTTCTCTCTCTGCAGGATTCCCAGAGTATTGACACGTCTCTGCTGGACCCCGCCAGTAACATCACCACACTTGTGGGTCCCAATGCCTTCCGCATCCCCGTTTCCATCCGACAGAAGTTGTGTGGCAGTCTGGACGCACCACAGACCAGGGGAAATGACTGGAGGATGTTGGCCCACAAACTTAACCTTGACAGGTGGGTGGATGAACAGGGGCAGTCAGAGAGAGAAAAGGCGTGAGACAGTGACTCAGATTTGGGCCCTCAGTGGTCACAGTCTGGCCACAAGAATAGGCTGTCATCAGGCTTTGCTCATTTTTTAAGGGAAATGAAGGAGATGAAATGAAGGAATACATTTTGGAAATGAACAAAAATACACAATCTCCCTATTCTTCAAAAAAATTGTTGATGTGCATATTTAGCTGCCAAATCTTTTTCTGTCATTAGAAGTAGTCAACAAGATCACATGGGGAATAAAACTGTAGACTGTGATTGTTCTGTGGGAATGTGACTCATTTTGATAAGCATCTGGTGAATTGAGATTAATTGAGCCGGACTAAACTGAGAGAAACAGAGAGAGAGACAAAGATAGAATGACGCTGCTCTTTTCAAAAACATCACCCATGTGTCTTTGATAGTGTGTGTGATGGAAGTACAGTGTGTGTCCATTTATAAAGGTCCTAGCTCAGCAGGGCGGCCTTATCACAGACGGCAGCTGCAAATTGACGAGACCACTGACAGAGTGTGGCGTGAAGGAGAGACCAACCTCTCATTCACAGCCCAAAGTGATGATACATACAGAACAGTAGTGTATACATAAGGCTCTTTAGTTACTATTTTTATTTTTTCAAATAGAAATCCAGGAATTTATGTGGGTTTATTTTGAATATAAAAAACTGGGTGACAAACAGATTAGAAAAAAAACCATCTGTGTGAAAAACCTTTCCGACACGAATGCTCTGAAAGTTAACCTTTTTTCTTTTTTACTTACTTAAAAGGGACTTAAAGGGTGTGTAATCAGCAGCTCATTTGCATATTTCCCCCACTTTTATCTTAACTTTATATACATTTTAAAATGTAAAACTTTTTTCTGTGCTGTGCTTGTCGCAAGAGAACTTAATTTACAAAAAAGTAGCACTTTCTTGCAGCAGGAACCATGACATCCAGATAAAAGTCAGTTTTAAACTGATTGGCCCCTTTAAAAAATTTAAAGGGAAAATCTATATATAAAAAAAAAAAATAATTGATTCTTGCATCGCAAACACATATAGGTATATACATCACTGCTCATAAACGCACAGTTTCCTGTCATGTGTGCGTTATCTCTTTACTGAGGAGAAAGGTTGTTGACCACAGACAGAAAAAATGGAAAAAGAGACTGAAATGTGATACCTGTGCAGATGGTGGAGCTAAAGAATGTTAAAATCATTTTTCAAACCATGTCCGCACACCAGCCAAATCCTGTCTTCTAATTCAAGTAAAGTCATTCATCTCTGTTAAACATTTACCTCCTTTCTCTAACCCATCCCTCTCCGTTTTGTCACAATCATTCATCCAGGTATCTTAACTACTTTGCCACCAAATCCAGTCCTACGGGAGTGATCCTGGACTTGTGGGAGGCCCAGCATTTTCCTGATGGCAACCTCAGTCGCCTGGCCCAGGTACTGGAGGAAATGGGACGCCATGACAGCCTTGTTCCTGCAGTAACTGAACACTGACATCTGCCATACCAGGGAATGTGACATTCCAGGGAGGAAGAAGACGTGAAAAGAAAATAAGAGAGGGGGACGCCCAAAAGTCAAGAGTCATTCGGCATCACGATGACAAATGAACATACACACACAGATACTGCGTGTGTGCGCACTCAGAAGTAAGACGATATAAACAGCTAGGTCTACTCAGCCATGACCCAGTTAAACATTGGCAACAAAGGGTGTAAAAACTTGGAGGGTAAACAAGAATCTCTGCCAGTCATTTCTCTCTGGCTGTTCCTCTCTCTCTCTCTGGTACAACAACTTGATATTTTTGGCTCTAGTGTCCCTGGAAACAGCTGTTATTTGGATGGACTGTGCGGATATGTGGAGGATGCCCTTGCCATAGACAACAGTCTGAGTAGTGAGACACTGTCAGAGGTCAAAGGATCAAAGGAGCAAGGCTCTGATCACAGGAAGCATCTCTCACTCTCCAAAATCAATCTCCATAGCAACTCCATGGACGAGTATGTGTTCTGTGATAACATAGTATTTAATAATATGCCTATTTATACATATCTTTTTTTGTATTTGATGCTGCCTGTTATTAGCAGTGTCCTCACATTTTGTGTTTCTTCTTTCATTATGTTTGACTGTATCATAGCACCTCCTGGTGGACACGTGCAGTAATGACTCATCCTGTCAGCCACATTTACATGTACAGAAGGAAATCAATGATGTAATCATTTTACAGTTTTAGCATTGCTGTCGTAACTACTATTAATACTTTTTATTCACGTTATGTATAATTATTGATTTTCAATTATGTGTGCTTGTTTTACATGATTTAATTAAGTCTTTAAACTATTTTTGATAAGTTGCATTGGTTATGATTTTTCTTTACTTTTTTTTGTGCATGTTTATTATCAGGTAGTTTGGCTAATTACACCAGTCTGTTACCCCTAAATAATAGAGGGTGATCAAGACTATTTTCCCAAACTGAATAAAATTCATGACTGATGCTGATGATTTGTATGTTGTTCAAGATGATATCATCTACATTAAAGAGACCAGGCAGAGAGGAGGGGTAGATACTTTAGAAAAGGGAATCAAATAAGTATATTTTTGTAGGACCAATGCAACTGCTTTTTACCAAATAATTGACATACAGTGTATGAGGTTAAATTTAATACAGAAGGTGATCATCTAAATATCAAATGTCATTTCAAAAAGTGTCATTTCTTGTGTTCAGAACTGAATGACATTCATCATGTGATTTTGGAGGAGAACGGAGATTTTAACTCAGACTTCTGTGTTTGTACATTAATGACAGAAGCCATCAATGTTATAATGACACTGACTGTGCATAAAAAAAAAAATAGTGATAGTCGTAAATGCAACATTCCTTTGATGCAGCAGCACTTGTGACTGTTCAAGTGTTCTTGGTTGGTTCTTGATTTTTTTCTTTTTTATGGCAGTTGTCCCAGTTTTTCGTAAAGCCGTCTATGCAAACTTTGCATCTTTCTGAAACAATCGTTACATTCTCAGTGGGCTAGCCTTTGCATTCCCTAGTTGTTCTTCAGCTTCATGATTATTATTGTGTATAGTGAGAATGTAGCCTGTCTGTTTCTGGCACTCATGATGTTCCTCGCAACTGCTTGCATTTCATCTGTCAAGTTATTGTACAAAGTGTAAGAAAGAATTTTTAAGACTAATAATAAATTATATTTATATGCAACATTGAAAATGGAGCATGAGGATCTCATTTGTTTAAATTGTGAGATTAATAACATGGATCTTACAGCAGCTTTTGACATAAATAGACAAGCCTTCAAGACACATAGTCGTTTTATTGGGGAATGTTATCCAGATCCACTCATACACTCATTAATCACATATGTACAGATTAAATAAGGCACATGCCATAGTGGTAGAGTGGATGGGACATATTCTGTACACAGATAAATCATCAAAAACACATTTTAACATCCAATAAGGAAATAATTATCAATAGATGTCAGCTCAACTATGTACAAATTAATTGTGAGTGGAAAGAAGAGACAATGAGGGAGAGCAAGGCCTCAGTCTCAGCTCTTATGGACAAGCAAAAATTCACAAATTCATCAATGACATAAGTGTTTTCTGTCAGAGGGCTTATTTTAATATTGAAATAAAATGTACATAGAAATACTATATAGAAAAATCTGGTATCTGTTTCTGTTGGACATGTTTTTTTCATTAATTTAGTCTTACTCTGCTTTGTTCTGCAATAATAATAATAATAATAATAATGTCATTGACAATGAGGTCACTGAGCATGAATTAGACATTTCTTTGGATGGATGATAGTCACTATAGATGGAGTTGACAGTGACCGAGTCAAAAAAAAAAAAAGAAAAAAGAAACATGGAGGCAGCTGTGACAGTACAAAAGACTGCACGTAGAATACTGCTATATGGCTTTAGAAGGGCAGAGCAGGAGCTTCCTCTGTTTAGAACTGATCAGAGGGATTTGAGTCCTCCTCTCCTGCAAGGGTCCCTGTCCGCCTGCCAACGTGGACAGTCTGGACCCGACAACCACTCAGCTTTCACAGAAAGCACAACATGAACACTTGGTCTGAGGCAGAGGTGGCTCAGACAATGGGAGGGCAGATCTCCCCTGACATAATAAATCTTTTGCCTCTTTTCCGGCTCCCCGTCGACCATTATCTCTATCACTCATCCTCCCTGTCAGTTTCTTTTGTCCTATCATTCACAGTCTTTTTTTTTTTTTCCCTTTCATTTATTGGCCAGTGTAAGCGGCGCTGTGCCAGTGGCAGTGACAAGTCTCTGGTGATGAGAGCATCTCACTTGACTCTCTGTCACAGTTTGATGTCTTGGGACTCTAACATCTTCGCCAGGGTCTTCTTCACCCTCAGGGCTGTGAGGCGAGAGGCCGGGTTGTGAGCCCAGCACTCCGACATCAGTTTCCCAAACTGCCGTAGACACTGGAGACACACATGTACACATGTATACATAAGAATACAACAAAACCTTTTGTAAGGGGTTTGCAAGTTGGGATAAATCCCTTTGGCAGATGTGCATCATCCTCCTCTTTATTAACCACTTACTACTATTTATAACTAAACCTGATGGCTTTTTATTATGTGAGATTCTCATGACTCACTTTCTAATAAGCCACTTGCCCTGCAGTTATAAAAGTTGAGGAGAATATATACCAACCAAATAGATTTTTTTCCCAACCTGGCAACCCCAGGTGTTCTTTTTAATGGCTTATTACTGCTCTATGAAAATGTAATAAATATTTTATCAACCATTTATAAAGCCATTAGTTACAACATATTAAGTCTTTTAAAAATATGTTTGAAATATGTTTGAAAGTGGTATTGAGAATCATTTAGAATACCTCATCACTGCTCCAGCGATTAGCAAATGAAGGTCTTTGTTTCTTAATGCAGACGACTTCTCTCATGTCCTCGTAGGAAGGATCAGTGGGCACAAGGTCATGATAGGGCAGCTGATACTCCTCCACAATGCCTTCAGGAAAAACAGATATGTGGGAATCAGTAGTATCATTAAGAAAACATCTAGACGATGTAGAGTTCATGTTTCAATAAAAAAGTTTTTTTTCCTGACCTCCAGAGATGCAACGTCGTGCCATCTCCCAAACGATGAGGCCAAAACTATACATGTCAGCCATTATAAAAGACTGGAAGTAGTTCCTGTTCAGGGTCTCATCCAACACTTCAGGCGGCATGTAGCGCTTCGTACCAACTCGTAGGTTGGGAGGGATATCCACCTCATTGGTGTCACTGAGGCAGGGAAGAGAAACAGAAATGGATTAAAGATATTTCAGGAAATGTCCAAGATACTCCTAAACTGCATTAAAAATGAGTGTTGAAAAGTCCAAAATGTATGTTGTACCTGTTAAACTTGACAGCCAGTCCGAGGTCTGCTATACAGCAAGATCCGTTCTTTTTCACCAAGATGTTTTTACTCTTCAGGTCTCTGTGTGCGATGGCTGGTTTGCCCTGTGTGCCATAGATCTCAGTGTGCAGGTGACAGAGGCCTGATATGGAGGAGTAGGACAGTTTCAGCAGAGCCTTGACGTCTAAGGTGTTGGACTTGAGGTAGTCGTATAACGATCCATTCTCATGGTAGTCTGTAATTAGGTAGAGCTGAGTCCACGAGCCGGTTCCTTTAATATCTGCTGCTATGAATCCTGGGGGGGTTGGAAAGAAGCGATGAGAGGAATGAGAAACAGGCATGCACATAGAAACCAACACAAACACAAATCATTTAGGTCAATTTTCACACTCCATTTATATTTCCTTACCCAGTATATTGTCATGTCTCATCAGGAAGGTCTGATATATTTCAGTCTCTCTGAACCAGCTCTCTTCCTCTGTGGTGAAGAAGACTTTAACAGCCACCCTCTCTCCTCTCCACTTGCCCATCCAGACCTCTCCGTATCGCCCTTTTCCAATCTGCTTAACCATCTGAATCTGCTTGGCAATGGTGCGCTGCACCTAGCAACAGGTTATTGGAAAAAAAACGTGTGATTTATTATGCCATTTCCCTTTAAAACCACTTTTTAAAAACATCTCATAGATCATTTGGACATCATCATTACAATCACTTATTAATCATTTCTTTCCAGTTATCAGTTGTGCTACAATGGAAGGCACTTAAAATTAACAATGTGGGCCTTCTGTCTTAATGTGCAAAAGTAGAGTTGGGTGATAATTTAGTATTATTAACAACTCTCTGATATGATCATATTGTTATTGCTTTATTGTGCTTAATTATTCTAGACAAATTGATTAAAAATGTATTGCAGAGTTTATTGTTCTCAAAATCAATGTGATTATTTCCGTGGTAATTCTGCATAGATTTGGAATACCGTAATATATATTTACACTTGAAAAAATATTCATAATAATAGCATGAAACAGATTTAATCCATATCATCCTGTCCTAGATGAAAGTATGAGACAATATAGTCATAAATTATACTGTTCTTTGAGGGTTGAGCTTGATATGTTGAGGCAGATGTGCACTGATTTTTTCTTACCAGGAGAGGGAGTCCTGACCCAGAGCCAGACCCGATGCTGCGGGAATGCTCTATCAGGTCCTTCAGGGACTCCCCAGGGGGGATGTAGGTCTCCTCCTGCTCCAGGTCGATACTGTAGCGCGGCCGTGACTCCTGGCGCTTATATCTGCCACAGAAGGGTGATGCAATGTTTACTACCTGCACATCAGGAAGCGTGAATTTGTTGACGCATGCGTGAGACGTCTACAAGATTCTTACTTGAAGTAGCAGAAGATGAGGATGAGACCGAGGATGATACTGCAGACTGTGATTGAGATGAAGAGAGCCATGTACTGGATACTGCTATCAACATAATCTAAAAAAAAAAAAAAAGGGGAAGTCTTGTTAATATTGTTATTTTATTTTATTATTTTACCAGCCCTAAATGTGAATAGTCATGTCCTAAGTGAGATGGAAAGTCTGTAAAATTAGAACTGATGAATAGGTGGCGACAGTCATTTGTTCATTGTTATCTCCTCCAACATCTGTCTAATTTTCATTGGCAGGGACAAGCTCCTTTTCCCCTTCCTCCCTCTAACCCTTCCCTGCACCCCCCCTCTCACAGCGTGTGATCGATCACATCCCCTTCCTGAATCCCACAGATCAGCTGTCACACTGACATCGCTACAGAAACCCCAGAGGCCCAAAGCAGCTCTGGGGCTCTAGCCTTTCTGCCGTGCTCCTGCCAATCAGACACACACAAACACAAGACGCATGAACACAGGGGATACTTCATGGTGTGCACGGAACCACACACACAGTAAGACGGACTAGTGGACAAAGAAAAACTGCATGAACAGCAAAGTGTCATGTGACGTTCATAGAGTTAAAAGGATAGCTCTGGCTCTTACCAAACCTTTTTGGAAGAGAAACCGAAGGCGAACAGTGAAATTATTACCAAAACTGTCCGTTGTAAATGTCCTGGTTCAACATTGACTATATAACAGCACTTGCTCTTAGTTGTGCACAGTTTTCCTGTGCAATGAGACATTATTAACATTTCAGGCTGTACCCTTAAATAAAGTTATTTCAATATTTTGGCTAAACTGTTGGCTTCTTTACAACCCATCTGATCACCTGACAGCTTCTTTCTCACCCCGTCTGACTTTGTTGCAGCAATGTTGCCATATTCTCAGCTCTCTGTGATGACTTTGGTGAGTACAGTGTTATCATAGCTGATAGATATCACGGCCAAAACTATGAAAAAAAAAAAAATGTAATTATTCTTAATTTTCTCTCCAACTGACTTGACAAATCAGTTTGTCACTGTTTGCTTGAAGGTCAAAGCGAAGTGTGTGAGGCTGTGTAAAAGCGTAATGGTGAGTTTGTGTGACAGAGACGGGGAGCGCGAGAGAGAGGGAAAGAGTGTGTGCGTGTGTTGGTGTGTTGCGGCGTAACAGATGGACAGATATCTCACATCCGTCCCGAGGCAAGAAACTCAAGCAGGCCCTGGGGAGAGGCTGTCCTTTTCATTAGAGGGTGAGAGAACAAGCCAAGGCTGCAGGCTCTGTTTCACCTGCCTCGCTTTCTCTCTCTCTCTCTCTCTCTCTCTCCCTCCCTCCCCCCCCCCCGGAGCAGCATGTGCCACTTCACTCCAGCACCACACTGTGGTTTGTAACAGTTTAAACTGTCACTACCCATCACCACCCAGCGTGGACTGAATGAGCATGTTCTAAAAGCCACTCACGCTTTAAAGTGGGGCAGGATTTCAATGTGTGAAAACCTGTGTGAAGAAGTGTGTGTGTGTGTGTGTGTGTGTGTGTGTGTGTGTGTGTGTGTGTGTGTGTGTGTGTGTGTGTGTGTGTGTGTGTGTGTGTGTGTGTGTGTGTGTGTCTTACCTGATGTCATGAGTGGAGGAAGAGTAGGATGCAAGTCTCTGTTGCAATAGTCCTGATCTGTGCAACACTCGAGAGCTCTCCTCGAACGTGTATTCCACGTGTCCTATCGCACACACACACACACACACACACACACACGTAAGCCACATGCATTTCTACATAACCCTAATGAAGACAAGAGTAGCGAATATTTACAGCAACAGTTATTCCTAATGAGAACATTTTACAATATACCAAAAGTTTTTTCCACTGTGTGTAAAGATAGCGGGGCTGGACAAGTCTGATTTAAATAGGTCTCATAAAGAGCTGCAGTGAGTCAGGGAAAGCTCATAAAGCCTTAACAACGGCTCATTAAGGAGGACACACATACACAGGCAAGAGTATTCATCCAGGCAGAAATACACACGCATACAAACACACATACAGTGAACTTACTCTGCACTGGAACTCTGAGCCGGCAAGACCCAAACAACCTGCAGTGAGTTTCGCCGGACCCCCTCCCTCCTCCTCCACCATGGTGAAGCAGTAACCATCAGTCCTACCAAAATGCACATACATGATCATATAAGTAAACGTTACCTGGGAGTCTTTTCATCATTGTCTTCATCATCATCCTCGGTGTTGGGGTTCAATAGTATTTTACGGAATCTGAATCCAGTATTGAAACTAACTGAGAGTAAATCCTTTTAAAAATCCTTTTTCAAATCTATTTATATTTCTAAAAGTTCTAAAACTGGAAATATTCAAGAACCAAAACTCAAACATTTTGCCACATAGATTACATGTTAGGACAAGCTTAAAAGAGTACTCCACTGATTTAGCTTTGCACTCCTACTGTATAACATTGGTGGACTCACAATGGCAATTTGAAGATGTCACCTTGGGGTCTAAGAAACTGTAGTGAGCATTTCGATTTTTTTTGACATTTTATATACTAAAAATTTGAAGGAACAAAAAAATGATTTAGAGATTAAGTGATAATAAAAACAAGTCATTAGTTGCAGTCTTAGAACACAACATCAGATCCATCCAACAATGACTCTCAAGCATCGATATTAATATAATATTCATATATTCATTATATGCACCTTCATTTCTGTAACACACAGCACATGCCATACGCACGAGTATTAATCTCTGTAATGCAGGTGGGTTGGCTAATGAAAGTGTTAATAAGCTGTGTCTCAAGAGGCTTGAGGAATCTCATTAAAGAATGGAGCTAAAGTAAACATTTGTGTACGTCTGATGAGGTAATTAGACGTCTCTCGGGTAATTACTTTGGATAATTATTTGTGTTGTCTTTTAATAGCCTTGATATATCGAGAGTTATTTTTATAGTCTGCGTGTGTGCACGTGTGTGTGCTTCACCGTACATGCAAGTATTGTTGACAGAGTCTTCGGGGCAGTGGTCGTAGCAGTGACACCAAAGCATGTTCTGAGCAGAAACTGTGGCTGTGCTGCTGCTCTCCTCTGCCCTTCGCTCCGATCCCCCCTTCCATCCGTTCTTCAGCAGCATGGTGTCCAACATGTTGGCTGTCCACCCACACACACACACACACAGAGACAGAGAGACTGGACTTAGCACCACGGCAGACCAAAACATCTGGACACTACACATACCTCAGGAATATTAAAGATGGACAAAAAATAACACTACTCACCAGTGCTGTGTGTGTGTGTGTGCGCGCGCGCGCGCGCGTGTGCGTGCGTGTGTGTGTGTGTGTGTGTGTGTGTGTGCCTACAAGTGCTTTTGAAGTGTGTGTGAGTCTGCGGTACATTACTGCAATATTCAAGACAATTTATCTAGCATAATTTGGCAAAGATACAAAACCTTTAGAGCCTGAGCTCTGTAATATCATTAATGGTATTCTTCATGTTAATAACTTTCTACATTAAAATTAAATCCTCCAAACCAACAGCAGAATTTAATGTCAACAGAACTGATTACCATGTTAAAAATGTTTAAATAAGCCTGTTAAATGTTGAATTAGTCCATGATGAGATTTTAGATTGTGTAAATGTTATCATTCCTTGAAACATATTACACCAACAAATATACATATTAACAGAAAAAGTAGAAAGCTCCTATAACTCACTAATCATCCCTTGTACACCTTCCAGCATTTATCCACTCTGCCTGCACCATAGCAATCATTTCCATCTCAGAATCAATCTCCAAATAGCACAAGACAGTTGACAGACATAATTTAGTTGTCAAAACTACTAAAAAGCAAAATTATGAGTATATACGTAGGTCACTAGATATATGGGATGATTTAGTGTTTATCGTCTGAGAGGAGGAATAACATTTCCAGCAGGCAACAGTTACAGTGAACTACAGTGCCACTACAGTACAGTACCAAAACATACACAATTGAGTCAAGCCAAGTGTAGTAATACAGTACAGTTGTATTCACATAAACAAGGAGCAGGATAAATATTATTGCTCTGGACTTTCTCATCCTTGAAAGTGAGCCACTCCTTGAAACATACATGAAACATACATACTGAACAATCCAAGGTCGTGCTTTGAACAAAAAGGGAATAATTACATTAATAAAGTTCACAGTCAAATATTTAGACAAATACATGTTAATTATCCGACTAAGAATGTCTGCTGTTAAATAGGTTAAATGTGTTAAATGTGCGACCTTTTTTATCCTTACTATCAAGTAACTGAAGCTGCATACGATCATCAGTGGTGAATAAAACCAGTTCAGACAGCAGCTCGTCCCTGAAGACGTCTGTGGTCAGAGAGCTGAACAGTGTTGTGCCACACTAGATGGATGTCTTCCTCTCACTTTCTTTCCTCTTCTGCTCTCTTTATTATAATATTTATATTGTAAAACTGTAGATTTCCAAGAACAGTGAGATCAAGTTATTAATTTGCAAATCCTGAGTTAGTCTGCATGACAAAGAACGTTCACAGGCAGCTATAAACTATGAAAGCCGAGACATCAAGATATCCCATACCTCCATCCATGCATAAAATCCAAGAATAGCTTCCTTATACTGTTTAATTATGATAGGTGTAAGTAGATCTAAGCAGTGCAACAGCCTGAAAGTCAAGGACTACGTGATGAAAAGGCTGTGTGGAATAAACACTGACTGTTCTTTAACTGCTGCTGTGTGTCCTTCCAGCCTAATCTGTGTTACTGTTTCTGTCACAGGGGAAGTTTGTGGAGGTGTTCTGATCCTCCCTCACACTGACCTTGGTTTGTCTATCACATCTGCTTTGCAAGTGTGCAAAAAACAAAAACACAAGACAGGAACGTTTCACAAATTTGTCAGGTTTTCAGATACATTCTGTCCATATCAGCTCTGTGCTAACTGTAAGAGAGCAAAGAAGACAGTGGCGGGTCACTGCAGAGAAAAATGTTACAGGAGAGCTGACGTCAGGGAAGAAGAATTCTGCTTTGGAGTAAAAAGCGAATGCAGCATGTAAATCTACAGCACTGAAGAGATGTCACACTAAAACTTTGATGATCAAGAGCTGACCTGAAAAGCTAAAATCAGTCAGAGTACTGCCTTAGAAATTATTTGAAGTAAATTGGGATGCAGCAATATAGCAGAAATAAAAATGCCCCTAAGTTGTTTTCTCTTTTCCTTAAACTTGTTCAAAACATGTGATGCACAGTTTAACATGCAGCATGCAAAGTGGCAGCACATATCTGGTTGCACAACAACTTCCACGTAGCATTGACGTAAGGGGCTTAGGTTTAAATTAGGGTTTAAGTTAGCAGAGGATGTATGTTATCAATGTACAGTACGTAGTCATTTCTCTAGAACCTTAGGTAGCATAAGGATGTCTTGTTGTCAAAGAGGGGTTTGTGTGTGTGTGGGGGGGGCAGAGTTTGTCATGCTTGGTATATAAGAGCAGGTTTACAACAGTAACTGTCACTGTGTGTTCAACAAGAGGAGTCTTAAGGGAAAGGCTCTTGGTACAAGTGCTACTAACGGAGAGCTTTTCTTTCTTAACTAAAACATAAAGAAAAAAGATCATCCAAAGTATAAAATCTCCCAATTTTACTAGTTTAATACTCAGAAGATGCCCTGCAAGTAAATAGACTCAAAACATAACTTAATAGATTTTGGTATATAGATCAACTTATTATTATTATCACCACTATTACTATTAATAATACACCAGACTAGTCCATTGTTTCTCACACATGTTAGCACATAAATGCACACACTTCATTTTCTCTTTGTTTCTTGTCTTACACGCACACACACACCAAACAGACTTGCTGTGTCAGCTACGGGGCACACTCAAGGTCACCCCGAAATCTGATCTGCATCCCCCGCACATTCCACAGGCTGTTCCTCAAACCGCACACACACACACACACAAACACACACACACACACACACACACACACACACACACACACACACACACACACACACACACACACACACACAAAGCAATTAGAAGTTACATAAAGTGAATTACTCCAGCTGGAGAACCTTCAGTCACAGCTCGTCACCATCAGTGGCTCTGCATCTTGGGGCACTTCCACACTGGCTTCAGTATCTCCAAATTTATCTGCATTAGTGACGACAGTTCATCTGCTGTCTTTATGACTGCGACTGTCATCTCTTTTCATTTCTGCCGAATGTGGATGAACAATATAAGTGTGGACTGAGACACGTCCTAACTGGACTAAACTGACATTAAAATTCCCACACCAGATCCAGATGTTTATCCAGCAGCTTTCAATCTATATTATTTTGTAAATTGCTGCAATGCTGCATTTTCTAATATCTTTTTCCTTTGTTTGCCTATTCTCACCTCCTCATTTTATGTCCGACTGTCCTGGTAGAAGGACCTCTGTGAGGTCACTTTTCATGGGGGCTTTTCCTTGTTCTTGTCTTGTTCTCACTGAGTGTCTAAGGTTGGGGTTGTCTCTCTCATTCAGAAAGTACTTGACCATATTGTTATAAAAGACAGGGGTTTTTACATATGTGTTTAATAATATATTGGCAAGACATCAGTGATTTTATTTTCTCACTGAAAAATCAGTGTAGATTTTAATGATTTTTTTTAAATCTTGCATATGACGATTTCAAACCAGTTCAGGAATGATGATGAGGGTGATTATTAGGCTTTTAACAGTTTCTAAGTCTTAAACCAAGGTACACATACCTGGATGATCAGTATATGGTAACAAGTACGACACAAAAGCGACCGCAAAAGTAGAAAATGTAGAATGTAATAAAACTGTTCATGCAGTAAGTATGTTAAATGTTTCAAAGGAGGATCTGTGAGAATGGCTTGTTGTATCACAAGAGTCGCTGATGAAGCCAATTTGTTCCTTTCATTTGTAGCTTATCTGTGTGTGTACTGCTGTGCACTGTGGGAACATTTATCTGAAATTGTGTCCCATGACTTCACATATATACAGTACAACGTCATCTATTAATCTCTAAATGTAACTCCTGATAAATATTCATATTGTCCACGTCTACTATGGATTTCTTCTGTGCACTAGAGATAGAAGTGTGTGATGTGACCCTTACATGCAACTAAAGTTGTAATCTAGACAGACACTGGCAATCGATAAATATAGTGTTATAATATTGGGTTTTGTTTTTCCATCAAGAGATAACTGGAAATCAATACAAAACAGAATTACTGCGATCACCAGTGATAAGTTAGGAGAGAAATGTTGACAGGGGAATTTCATGTCCAGGAAAATGGAAAAAGAAAATCTCCGTATAAAGTGTTCCAATTAACACGGTGGTTTCACAAGAGCCGACTTCACAGCACTACAGCCATTTAATCTGTGAGCTGTGACCTTCACACAGACTGTTCATCACAAGCAGAGAGGAGGACATGAGAGAAAAGGGAGATAAGCTACTCCAGGTGGCCATAATAAATCACCTCCTCAAAGGAGACATCTTCCCCGGTGTCTCCAGAGTGCACTCTGACCCCGAGTGGGTCACAACCAACTTGCAAAGGGGCCATACATCCTCCTCCACCCTAGCACCGCACCCTCATCCCTCTTAACCCCCTACAGGCTTCAAAGGCTTCTGCCACAGGAGACACACACACACACACACACACACACACACACACGAGAACATGTCTGAGGAGCACATTCCACACTCTCCTCCTTCTCTGCTGCTACACCCACATCAGGTCATCTGTTTCCACCGCGCAGCTTCATGCAACCTGTTCTGTGTTTACCGGCCGTGACCAGGCTGCCTTTGTGGAGGAATGTGATGGTCACTTTGAGGCTCCCACCACCCGCAGCAATAATGCAACAACAAATTTATGGAGGGGAGGGCCTGTCTACCGTACCCCAACCCCACCTTCAGATAAAGTAGCTCAACTGTCAGGGATTCACACTGGCTGCACAGAGACAACTTTCCACAGGGGTGTGAATACAGCAGAGAGCTGCTATATCCACAACAAGATACTCAAGACCAAAAAAGGCAGAGACAAACTGACTTTTGCTGCTGTATATTCCAAGAAATGCCAAGAGCAGAGAGAGACAGACACACACTTCATCATAAAAGGAAAAAAAGTATTATGATTGAGATTTATTAAACTTAGACTTTAGCAGAAAATCCTGCATATGAATGTATGAATGATCTTGTATATGAAAGGGTAAGAAACAGTGATTGAGGAGGATAATTCTGAACCATATTATGGGGAACATACATACACATTCTTTTCTTTAAAAAAAAAAAAACAGCATGCATTCCTCAGATTATTTCTGTATAAAAAGTGTTTTTGCCACATGAATATTGTCATCTTTTCCCTTTCTTGTACATTATACATTATTTTTTAATGTCTTTGTGAATCTCTATGTAATTGTGTGAATACTTTTCTTTCCCTTGTTTCCAAATAACAATGCAGTACCTTGAACCTAAAACAAAAATGAATAATTACATTAAATAAAATACAACACACATGCTAAATGTTTTACTACACACCAGTCGTAGAGAACACATGCAGAGCTGGACAATATACTGCAGACAGACTCACTCACACAGACTGATAGACACAGAACAGGTGTAGATGCTGACATGTTCTGAAACCAAGGCTTTGTACTGACCACAGAGTGTGTATGTGTGTGGCACTCATCCCTACACACTATCTCAATCCTATCTTCTCTTATTTATTCCTTCGAAGTTCAAGATATCTCTTTAACATCCATCAATTCATCTCACGGCTCGTCTATCTATCCATGTGGTTTGGACTTACTGGAACAAGCCACTGACTAATGCTGGGCTCCATTACAGACATATTGAGAGACTACAGCCATAGCGCCACCACAATATGTCATTTTACCCCACAATATTACCTCTGCCAAAAAAGTGCAGCTTCTGCTTTTAGTCAAGGTTGCTCAAGGTCTCTACAAAACTTAAAACCAGATATGCTTCTAATTAATGAACCAATTTCACCTGACCCAAGGATTAAATTGTTAAGTTTCAGCATTGATACAATCTTGAATTTCCAACACTACGTGTTGTACGTGATCTACATTAAATCAAACTTACAGTATTTTTCTGTGTTCATGCGTTAGGAAACATTCAGAAGCTCCAATTTTTAAAGTTTAGAACTGGAGGAGGTTTGCACTCTAGTAGTCCCTTGAGTACTCCCTGAACTCACAAAATGTAGTCCTAAGCTTCCAAATCTCACAAGGCAGATATACTCATGTGGTGCACATGAATAACTATTACACAAACACACACACACACACACACACACACACACACACACACACGGTATATGCTCCCATGCCTGACCGCTGGAGCAGCACATCTGCCTGGGGATCAAATTCTGTGTGGGGGAACCGTATCCACATCCTGACAGGAAGCAGCGCGCAGAAGGCTGGAGGAGCCTGGTCCTGCCGAGGACCAACTGCTGCCGTTTTGTACTTCTGGACCACTGCACCACACTACACTCTGACCTTATTCCACAACACTCTGCTCCACACAGATGTCTTCCAAAGAGTGCTAAGTCTAGTATATGCTACAAAACACATTCTGCACACTGTATCTTTGCAAACTGTTGAGGAAACTTTTATTATTATTATTATATGTAGTTAGATTTCATACACTCAGAATCATACGGTTCAATCTGACTTTTTAGTCACATAAACCGATTTGATGAGGACCCCAAAAAAGGCCCCATATCATTTTAATGTCATGGAGGCTGAACACTTTGAAGCTCAGTATCTCATAAACTATCTGAATTACATTCTTGTGATTCTAATACACAACAAGTTCTGAACATCACAATTACCCTGTTTTCCCTTCTCCTAACTTCCAACTAGAAAGTTTTGTAATTAAAAGTAGTCAGTTTCCAACAAACCTCATCAAATATAGTTTAAACTCCTTAACACTTGTGTAACTGAAGTGGAGCTACAGTATAACAAAATGTTGTTGATGAAGACAAAACTACTACCCCCTCTGAATGCTCCTACAGAGACACACTCCTACAGAGACACACTGACATTTTCAGATATTCGAAGATCGCTGTGAATGCAAACACATTGCACTTGGAAAACAGCTCCTGGGAGAGTCCTGTTGATTGTACATGTCTGTCCAAAAGAGCAGAGGATGGCTTTAGTGGTGTAAAGTGAACTTGTTGTTGGCCTTCTGCATTTTTCAGTAGTGGGCTGAGATTGATTTATTTATGGTATTCATAAAAGGCTCGTATCAATTTGTGTGTCAGTGTCTCTCTTGGCTGGTGCTTGGCACGCGGCATCTCACCTTCTCAATATAGAGAAGGTTTTGTATATCTGAAGTGGATATCAGTGTTAAAGGTGATTCTTCTGTGATTTCTCTTTGACTTGTAGTAGTCATGTATTAGTAGCTATGGCACAGACACATTGCGTTTTCATGGTCACTCAGCGGTTTTGTGTTACAAACATGTGACAAAGTGAAACCAAAATGTGGATGGAGGAAATGAGCCAAAACCAATATAATTTAAAAAAATGTAACCATCATAAAAAAAGGTATTATTGTCACAAAACCACACTGAATTCTTCGTATTTCCACTGCATTGCCACCAGAAGAATGAGGCTAGGGCTTGTCTACTCTCTGTGAACCTCACCAGCCTGTAGAAACAGGTGGCAAATTGACCCTGCTACTTAGATTTATGGGCAACCTCCCACATGTTTTACTCATTTGGGAGACCTTTATAAGATCAGATCACAGACGAAACAGAAAAAGCAACTGGTGGCCCAAGTATGGCTCAAGAAGGAGTAAAACTGCAGAAAGAGCTTTAGTATGAAATCTTTCCAAGACAAGCTTCACCTATTTATCAGTCTGCACTGATGGAAAGAAGCAGAAACTTTGCCTCCTGCCAGTTTATAGTCAGACTGTTAGAAGAATGAGAATCAATGCTACTCTTCAAAGATGATTCTGTCTGAATTTCACTCCATCTTCCCACATCCTTTATATCCGTGTGGCTACTGACCCTCAAACTCTCTGGACTAATGTTGGATGAGAGGTTAAACACTCAGCTCAGTCTGCACAGATAAGAATAAAGGAAATTCTCTGAAGAAATATTCATCAGCAGCTGAGGTATTTGGTGACCAACTGCGAAAGTTACAGCTAGCTCTGAACCCCTCAGTCAGTCTGGGATTTTACAGCTGGTCTTTATTTTTGACACACTTTCAGTAAAGCATCTCTTTGTACCAGGATTCAAATCAAAACCCCTTTGTGTTCCAATGGGAAGTTGATTATATTTATATATTTACACAACTTTTTCATAATCACATCACCCACTTATTATTCCTGCTGTTGAATTTTTTAAAACACCCTGACAAATCTACATCAAATGAGTACTACAAACATATACAACAGAAAGATGGATACACTATGCATTACACTAAAGTATAACAAGAAGAGGCCATGGCAGCACCAGGAGAGCATAAATAGGTCGCTAAATTAAAGAACTGACACACCATCTATCATTTAAGGGAAATCCAGTTGCAGCAAAGAGTCACATGGTGACATTTTCCAGATCATCTCTTCATGGCAATATTTACAAATGCTGTGAGTGTGTGTGAGTATTTCAGCAAAGGTTAAGCTTGTCCACATAAAGCATTAAAAGTAGGACTGCAACTAATGATTATTTCATTATCGATTCATCTGTAGATTAATTTCCTATTGATCAATTAATCGTTGGATCTATAAAATTACAATTTCTTAAAGCCCAATGTAACGTCTTCAAATGGCTTCTTTTGTCCGACCAACAGTCCAATACCCAAAGATATTTTGGGTACTGGATTATTGTATATTTACTATCATATAAGACAAAGAAATGTCTTAAACAATTATGAAAATAGTTGCAGATAAATTTTCTGTCGATCGACTAATCGATTAAATCGTTTCAGCTCTAATAAAAAGCCACACTGACAAACTTTGAGATCATAAAAGCAAAGAATTTATGTGTGACTGGTTAATTTAAAGAAATTGTTAAATTAGCGTTTTAATAAGCGTACGACAAGAACAGGAAAATATCAAACCATCCTTATACTAATCCTATTGACCAACAATGTCTCTCTCCTTTCTGTGATCAGAAACAGAACAAATGCACAAGTGTCATCTTCTTGAGGCTGGGAGCTTGTCGACCCTCCCCGCCTGCCACAACCTTACGGGGCACCGTGACACTGTTGGCATTCATCGTAAAAGACAACTGGCTGTCCATCTTCAAACAATTCAAAACATGAAGAGGGGGGTGGGAAGGGAGAGAGGGAGGGAGAGGACGGGGCAGATAAATACACACCCGTTCTCATGGTAGCCCCCGTGGAGATCATAATAGCTTTTGCTCATCATAAATACCTCGGGGTAAAAAATAGACGGATAACCTCACAGCTAGCATGATCAACCTGCAACCTCACAATACTTACAATAAAATGTGTGAAAACATGCTTCTGACTTCAAGAAAATAAAATGCATTTAACCGTATCTACACCCCAAATCACAAATATAGATACTCAAGAAGAAAATATGCACAATTTTAAAACCAATTCTTTCAGTTTGCTTCATGCAGCTTTATATTACAGCTTACCCAGTGAGTGACAAACGAAAAGCAATCACATGAAGGCCTCAGCCTCATCAGCCTCGCAGTGACTTAAAACATAAAAAGGGAATAGTGGAAAACACACAGTAGTAACAGCTGGTGCCCAGCACAGTACTCACCATGAGAACCACGGCTCAGTGATGCCAGTCCAGTCACCAGGAGTACAGCCTGCCAGGCCCACTCCTGAGGCAGCCACCCCACCACCATCACGCCAGCACCAACCCCAGTCACCCGCCTCCTTCAAATCCCGGAGGTGCTGCCACAACGAACACGCCTGTGCAAAGAGGCGGAGGTATGAGACTGCGTTTTATATCCTTCTGTGAAAGAACGCCAGTCCACTTTCTGTACAAGTGTCTCTCTGTGAGTGACTGCCACTCTGCACTCTCAGGAACTTCCCACAGCACACAGCCGCCCCGCAGCCTCCAGCACTACTCCACACTGACAGCCTGGGAGACACAGACACAGAGAAAGAAGAGGGGGAGAAAAGAGGGGGGAGGAGGGTGTTACTTAGTTGCTCTCTCACTGTGCTATTTGTCCGGCCCTTTCTATGACCGGCTCACTACAGAGGGAACAGCTGAGTATATCTGAATCCACATACAGCCTCTCTCTCTCTCTCTCTCCCTTTCACACACATTACATATTCTCACATCACTCATACACAGAAAGGAGAGCAGAATAGAAAGGGGCAACAGGGTGTGAACCGAGGCCATGGATGTGAGCCGGGGCTGAATGAGGTGTGAAAGGCAGCAGTGAAAGCATTATGACCTATTGCCACAGGCATACAAACACACAGCATGCCAAGAGGGACAGAGAAACTACAGTAAGAACCAAGGAGCATAAACTTACAGAGGATATGTACATATACATTGGTAAAACCATCTGGTATCAAATCCTGCAAGGTGGCGCAAGTCAGAGCTCAGAATTGTCTGATGCACCGAAGCAAGAACCCAGAACAAGAAACTACAGAGTTGCTATGGCACGTTCTGCCAGGCATAAATTATGTTCCTCTCAATTACAAAGATGAAATGAAAGGAATTCAAAGAATACGTTGTTGCATTAAATTTCCAAGAAATTCTGTTACTGAAATGTTAGGGTTAGTCTGTTCTGTCAGATGTTAAGTAAGCTGTTTCTGCAGGTGATTTTTTTTATTGCTATATTAGAATTTTGTCATTTGCCATAATAATATAACACACACACACACACACACACACACACACACACACACACACACACACACACAAAGTAGGGAAGGTGGAAAAAACTTTAAGAGTCAAGATTCAACAATACAACTCCAAATTTAAAGCAGTAAAGATTGCAAGCACTAAAAGGATAAAAGTAGTCCAAAAATATAAAAGCAACCAACCTCTCAACCCCGTCTTGATGTAATGTGTGTGGAACTACAGCTGCAGACACAGGTGTGACAGGGCATTAATCTGTAACCAAGAGTCTGGTATTAAAGTTCAGGCATAGGCTCAATCGCGTTCAGTTCCTCATGTGAGTCTGCGTGTGTGCGTGTGTGCGTGTGTGCGTGCGTGCGTGCGCGTGTGAAAGGGGTGAAAACGCAAACACTTGTAGGTCTGCAGGGATCAGGCCATCACACGTCAGGTGATTAGAGGTGATTAGAGCTCACACCTCCAGGCACCACCGCAACTTTGCAACTTCACACTAATCCAACACACACGGACACACATGCATACATGCAATACCACAGAAGAAGAAAAAAAAATGATAACAATAGGGACACATTCCACTGGTGAAAGATATGTGGGTTACAAGTTAAGAGGATTAAGTTAGCTATTAGACAGATTACATCAAGTCTACTACAAGCGCCTACACATCATAAACATGTCAGAGATAGCTGAATTTCCATAGTCACACATGTAAGATCCTTGTAAGTGAAAGAACCTGTTTCCTTGAAGAGAGAGATGTTTATCCATCCCAAATGTTTGGAGGGAAGCAAAATAAAGCAAAAAAAAGGTCCTGGTGGTGTTAAAGCAGTGATGGAGGAGGGCAAAACAACATCAACAGCCAAATGGGCTTCTCCCCCGCCCCAACTCCTGTCCCCTCTTAAAGTCTGACTGGGTGGGAACAGCAGCTCCCCGAAGCCACGTCTCCACTCCAGTGCTCCACTGGCCCTATAGCTGTCACTCCTGATTTGTGCATTGCTGTGTATTACATGTGATAAGTCAGCCTATTCTGGAGCATGAGTGCATGGGGAGTGATGTGAAGGGGTCAGTGCACCTCGCACACCCTTCTGCGCTCCATCAAACTCCCAGCGTGGAGCCTCGCTGTATTCTCAGACAGCCTACTCAGCCCACAGGGATGGGGGGTCCAGGGGAGTGAGCAGCTCTGTAGGTGGGGGTCACTCCATCATATAAAGGGGTTGAAAGTGGGGCAGACTGGTTGGAAGACTCGCTTTCAGTGAAATTAACTCTTCACTTCCCCTCCTTTCTCTTCCCCTCCCCTCTCTTAGTTTGAATTTTAACTGCAGAACCCATCTGTCATCACACACATAGTTACAGGATGATTAATATTGCCGGAGAAATCGTTCTGTCAGCGCCTCGATCATTCTGTGAAACCACAATGTTTGTTGCAACTGGAATGAGAAATAGTCACATTAGACATGCAAGCGCCAGAGCACAATTCAAAGCTGCATATTAAAAGGGGCAGTCCACCAATTTCACACATTAAGGTTCAGTTTACTCATCAATGGGAGCGCTACTTGTTAAGATAAAGGTTTCACTTCTTTTGCGGCTCTGGCCGGATGATGTCATTTGGGTCAACTTGGTAGGGTTTGAATACTACACATTTTTAACAGAAAGCCTGTGATACAAACTGGGACATGCAATTTAAAGGTTAAGGGCATTTACCAGGCAGGGGAAGTCCAACAAAAAATGCTATTGAGTTGCATTATGGGAAATGTTGGATTGAGTGATTTCAGGCTTGACCTTTACTAGGGACTAAACATCAGGATATCTCAGGGTCTGCTGCTTCAACTTTGACTGTTCCTTTTTTATTTGCCTCTTGCAAGCTTCCCAACTTGTAGTACTAAATTATTGGAGTACCTCTTTAATTATTACAGAAATGCAGAAAATGATTTTTCACAATGTGAAAGACCTGCAAGTCCACCACAGATCTGCTGGTTTCAGCAGGAACAGCACTAAGCTGTGAGGCTGGTTTAGTGGCTACAGTCGAAACTGCAGGTCCAAAAAGACTCTTATGCTCAATAATTACCACATAAACTGCTGTATCACAACGAATACATTTTCCAAATGACTCTTTGTATTATCAGAATTCAGGTCATGTGTTCATGCCATTCATGTGTGCGAAAAGTTAGCAGGAAGTTATCTAGCTGGCTCAGCCACAGAAGGACTCGAATGAGCATGCTCAGTGGGCCAAAAACCATGGGAAGCCTGACAAAGTTTTTCAGTGTATGTATGTGTGGGTAAACCCCGAGAGCAACTTTTATTGGAATGAATGGAGGGCCATCTTGGAACACTGCATCCAGTTCTGTTAATACATCCATGGTTTCTGCTCTCTAACTTTCTTCACCAGACTGAAAAACCACACCTCATTGCTCCTGACCACACCCCCTCTGTTATCTGATCATTAACACTATAAATGCTCACTGCTCCTTTGTTGACAATACTCTACAATGTTAGCAAAAGATAGTGGATACTGAAAAACTCAAGGTCCTTCCAACAAAACCCCAGAGATTCAAATACTTGTTTTAATTATAAATGAGCACAACAAGGACTCAACATCACTCAGCTTTTTTTCTTTATTTCTTTCCTGGAGGGACAGCATTTAGTGGCAAATTTGCAGTGCGGCATTGACAGATATCACAGAAACTCAACCTTTTGACAGAGTGTCGCTATAAAAACAGAAACCATCCTCTGAGGAGCCGTGGGCTTGCCACACAGAGACCGTCTGCACTACAAATACTATGAAACATATTATATTGCCTTATGTTATAGCATAATACATTTCTCTCCACCCACATAAACAGTCAGAAATTATTGCCTTATTATTATGTACCTCAATGTAAAATCAAGTACCTCTTCACTGTATTTTCATCCATGGTACTGGCTTTGACCTCTTAGTACAGTGGGCATTAAGTTTTGATTTGGGAGAGACTGCGAGGGAGGTGTGGGAAGTAGTTTAGCTGTGAGATTATTTTCAATTTGTTTTGCAGACTCTGTATCCCCCACACTCTGCCCTCCAGCAGTTAGAGATCAATTAATGCAGCTTGGTTGTTTGTAATAATCTGTCTCCATTTCATAAGACAAACATTTTCTTATGAAATAGAGACCTTACAATAATACTAGCACCTAGTGTTACAATGCACCATGAAAATGAGCCACGTTTTTTATTTCAGAAAAGGACTTTAAACTTTAAAAAGGAGCAAACACACCTTTCATCGCACAGCAAGAGGAACGGGATGGATGACTGTGAAAAACCACCGCTAACCTGTGAAACAAAAAGCCATGGCAGAGCACAGATGATGAAATTACTTCGGGCAGAGATGGAATGCGTATCATGAGCGATGTTTCTGCCGGGGCCAAACTGACCCTCAGCTCTGTGAAATTAGGAGGATTTTCAGCAGCTCAGAGTTAAAACTGCTGTCATAGAATCCTGGAAAGCAGTTTATTACCGTGGCAACGCAGCTGTCCGCCCCAGCTGGTCCAATCGGGGTGCAAGAGAGTCGAGAAAGCTTGACACTGTCTTCATCATCCAGCTAGACAAAGATTTGCTTCCTCTACTCATTAAGTTGTAAGAAGCACCGATATCTTTTGTACCATGGAGACGAACTAGCGCGACAACTTTTATTTGGTTACTAGCTATTTGTCAGCCTCCTGGATCATTCATTTGGTCCTTCGAGATGTCAGAAAATCGTGAAAACTGCCCATCTCAAATTTCCAAAAGCCAGAGGTGACATCTTCAGATTGCTTGGTTTTGTCCAACCAATAGTCCAAAACCCAAAGATATTGAATTTACAGTGATATACAAAAGGGGAAGCAAATCCTCACATGTGAGAAGGTGGAGCCAGCAAATGTTCTGCATTTTTGCTTAAAAAACGACTTAAACGATTAATCAATTATCAGAATTGTTCAAATATCCCATTGATGGAGTAATCAATGAATCGTTTAAGCTCTATGCTGAACAATAACCTCTGTGCATTTCCAAGTGAACAGTCTTCCTTTAACAACAAGCTAATCATTTATGTAGTGGTTCTTTTTTTTTTTATATAAAAAGGCACGCAATGGGGAAAGAAGTACAAAGGAAGTCTGATGTACCACTGTTTCATATATAATGGCAATATATTGTGAGATCCCTGCAGATCCCCAGCAGAGTCTCAGCCCTCGAGGCAAAGAAAGACCCTGATGAATATTCAAGATTCACACAATAGTAGGGCCAACTCACTCTGCTGAGATTGACGCTTTGAAGTCCCAAAGAATGCTGAGGGGGGAGAAAAACGTCATTCATAAGGAGTGAAAAGGCTGTCACAGTGAGATTCGCCCTCTTTCCCCTCCCTCTGTCTGTCACGCTGTCTCTTTCTCTCACTCTGTCTGTCTCACTGTCTTTCTTTCATGATGCGACGATGTAGTGAGATATTGGAAAACACTGAAACATGATCACATCTGTTGAATCTTTTTTTTTTTCTGCCAATATTCATGTCGTTAAACAGTTTAACTTCTGGAAAGATGCAGGAAAACCAGGAGTGCTATCAGTTTTGGATAATTATGTTATGATTGCACATCACTCAAAAAAAAAATCAAAACTTCAACTTAAGTTTCAAACAGAAAATGAAGTGCTCCTATAAGAATATATCATGCGTACTGTTTAATTCAGGATCTGAGCTGTGTGATGGAAGAAAGCGATGCTTGTAAAGGCATGACTCTGTGTTCCAGACAACAAGGAGAGAACATGATGTATGCACATACTTGAATTTACAGCATTCAATCATGCATAAAGATGCACAGTGTGCAGGTAGTAATTAAGTTTGTTGCAACCACACAGTTTCTGTGAGGCGATTGTCTGTGTCAGGTAGTAAATGTCAAAACTTTTGTGATACTCATAAATATTTCACTTAACACTGCTTGTAGCCAGTCAAGTAAACTAAACCCAGAGATGGCATATAAAGCAGCAATTAAATTGTATTTTATATATAGCACATACATTTTCACACAGTTTTCTAAAAATGCAATTGAGAAACATAAAAACGTCTAAATTATATGTCTCCTTTTGGTTAATCCCATGAATGAAACACCTGTAATTCTGTAAATCCAATAATGCCTTAAAAGTAGTTCAGCTCAGTGATTTGCAGGACTGCAGGGATGAACAAATCTCTACCAGTAGACAAATCTCTATCCTCTCACTACAGTATATCACCCATCCTCCACCGGCTCCCTGTTCCACAACGGATTCAATTCAAACACTTACAAAGCCCACCAGAACCCACCGGAGACCTCCTCCTCTCCTCTGCCACACTCCTTCCCGCAGCCTCTGTTCGTCAGACTGTTGCCCACCATCCAGGATCAAGCACTGGACCTGGTGTGACAAAGCCCTTTCCATTGCTGCCCCCTGCCTAAATTTGTTTTTTCTAACTTATCTTCAGTCAGATACACAATAAGGAATTGGCCATTTATGGCAAATGGTTATTCAGACGGAAAAGGCTCTGCTCTTTGGTCTCTGAAAGAATCTGAGGACCAACAAGGAATCTGCTGGGAGAATGAATCCCATCTTAACAAATACTGTACATCAAATCTTATTTAAATCAACAATACTAAAAATATAGCCCATGAAGAGGAGGTTGGGGTGGTGGAGGGAGCTGCAGGAGCAAATGTTGGCATGAGTGTATCAGGAGACTAATAGTTAGAACTGTCTGGTTATAATGGCCTGCGCACTGTACACCTCTATGAATATGATTTGGACGTCAGCTGATAGCCACACAGCTGGTAAAGAGCCAGTAATTGTGAAGTAGTACAGCTGATGCCAAGCAGCTAATGCAATGTCAGTGCTCTGCCTGAACTAAAGCTATATGCTCCATCATGTAAAGCATTTTGAGTATCTATATATGCACTCTACACACACTCCCCGACCACATATGCACACCACCGCCCCCATCCAGCTATCTAATGTTCAAACAAGCAAATTTGAAGCAGTTGAACCAGTACTATTTGAAGCTTGAAGCTACCTTAAGGGGACCAAGGCAGTGAGTCCACCTGTCATAGGCTTACAGTCCGCAGTGTAAATGGTAATACTGTAAGTTGGCAAACCCTGCATTTGTAAATTGTCAGAAGAAGCTTTGCTGTGGCTCAGACTGATAATTATAACATTTCTGAGAGCATTTTACTACACCGGCTTTGTTTCTTTTTGAGACAACATGGTGTTAAATTTTAGACTGTGTAATTATACAGCAGTTGTATGGAGTGTTTTGAAAGACAGCTAGAGTCTGCTTGTCAGTTGTTTTTTTTCCCCCTTTTTATTTGTTCCATTTGTAATGCAATATACTACTTCTGACAATTGCTGACATTGTTATAGAACCACTACAAACACATTTTTACATCATCCTATTCTGTTTTTACAAGTTTGGTGAAATAACCCTGAAGTGTTTCTTTAAATCTACTGAGTATTGCATTGAACAACTACAGCTGTGGTACATCATAACAAAGTGGAAGCTAAAATGTCAGGTTAGCTGGAAAGAACCTGATCAGATTTCCTCATAAAATATCTTCTTTTCTTTTTACCCACTGATGTAGCTTCTTCATGTGAACCTTATCAAATCACTTGGTGGGACAACATTGTAATCTCTTTATATTTGACTACTAGCACCGAAGCTACCTGAAAGGCTGTGATTACAACAAAGCACAAGGCCCTTTTCTGTGGACCAACTGGTGACTGCGCCTGAAACACACCTGTGGCTCAGATTTCACCCGTGGGCATAGTGGTTACAAAACAGCCACACAACCTTACAGATTCCATGTAAAGAAGTGTCTGTCTGGCTCTGAAGGTGCCGTTAAAGTGTTCTGTGATTTTCCATGGCCAGGGCGACGACACGCACCGGCCAAGAACAGCAGCATGAAATCCTTCCCCTCTCTCCCTCTCTCTCTACCACTGAAGGTCACTGGGCCAGGTCTATCTGGATCTCTACTGAGTAAGTCTCCTTGTTTTTGTCAGCAGGCCTGGCTGCCAGTGAGCTGTACTTAAGTTAATTCCCTTGCAGCTCTGTTCCCATTCATTTCCTGGCCACTTGATCACTCTGCTCTGGCATCTTACATAATAGTGTGTACTCACATTGCAAACATACACCAACCAAAGGCAACATTTTCTTGAAATAACACTGTGCAGCAGTGTGTAAACCTATGATTAATCACTCTGAACTGCTGCATTGACAAAGAAAAAACAATTTGGAGAAAAAGCACGTAAGCAACGTTTAACAGATTTGACATAGGCTAATGTACAGTACATTACCACGTACATGCACAGTACATTAGCCTGCATGAATGTCTTTACTCCTGTAGTACTGTATGTTGCGGTCCAGCAACACACTTTTGCATAATGACAGCTTCAGCAACAGTTGAATGAGTCAGAAAATCAATTCAGACACAGTCAAAGCGCCCAGTCAGAAAGGAGTGTGATGATAAAACAGTCAACAATACAGTTTATAAGTTCATACTATTCTATTTAATATTCTATTAAATAAGGAATACACATTGTCGTTTCTCAGTAATGGAAAAAAGGAACAGGTGCTCACAATTCAAAGTGAAAAATTAGAGGAGATTTTCTTAACATGGCCTTTGTGCAGCAGGAATCGGGAGACCGAGGCTCTTCTTGCCAAGTCAACCAGGAGCATTTAATGAAGGGATTGTTGCAGAGTGTCTGCTGGGCTGTGTCGGGCAGACACTGCAAACCAAAGGGTCTAATTAAGGGGTTCCTCTGACGGTCAGACAAAGCAGACAGCAGGGGTCAAGGCGCTGGCCCACAAACTGGCTGTGACCCTCACACCTGCCTGGTTGCATTATACTGCAACATGTCTGCGCACAGTGGACACGCTCACACCGACACATCATTACTGAACCGGTACCAAACCACACACACTGACACAGAAATAGGGAAAGAGACAAGTGGACCTATAGTGAGTGATCATGCCAGGATGTGAAATGTTATCCTTTCGAATAAATGCAGCAAGGAAAATGCAATTTTGAGTCGTGCGTCAGTGCAGAGCAGTATCATCTTATATCTTGAAATCTGCATGAACAAAATGATAAATCAGAAGCAACACGAGAGTTTAAATGACAAGTAGACTACCCTTTCAGAGCAAAAGAAGCATGGATTTCTAAAGCATATTCATGAAGGTGTTTTGACTTGGTGTTACACAGAGAACCTTGACATTAACCATAATAAGTGAAGCCTGGCAGGCTGCTTAGGGGCCCCATATGCAAGTGCGTCAAAAGTTCATGCCCTCCTTCCAGTGTTCACACTGCAAAAACAAAAAGATTGCCTAGTGTGAGCTATAGCCCCGCCACTAACAAGACTGATTGCTACAGAGTGGCTCCAACCTGTCTCTTGCTCCAATTAGTCCTGCTCGCCACTGATGTGCTAAATAACCAGCAGAGAGGGAAGTGACGGGACAGCAATAGGGTCAAAGAAACGGAAAAATGCATGAAAAGTGGGGAATGTATGCGTGTGTCAATTTGTGTGGGGAGAATGCAGGATGAGCGGAGACAATACTTAAGCTTTTCTTAAAGTTTCAGTTTAAAAGACAGCATATTTTTTTTTAGAAAAGAGAAGAAAGTATTACGTTTAGGGAGAAGTTAAGATGTCGGAGATTTAGACCTTACAGAAAGACATGAAGCAAATCACCCAGAGCACTTGCTTCCCCTAAGGTTCACGGGAGGCCGTAATTATAGGAAAACAGTTGTGTATTTACCATATCCCATGCTCTTTAACAAGCACTAATTGTGTGTGTGCACTGAGCGCGTGCAGGAATGTCGTAGCAAAGCTGCAGGAAATGTTTAATGAAGAGAGCAGCTCGGACGACATGGTTTGTGTCAAATCTGTCAAAAACAATATAAGTTGGAAAGTGTGAACCCGAGGTGACTGGGACAGACTAAGAAATGAATGGGGGTGCAGCCACACAACACACAGGGTGGTCACTAAATGGTCGACTTTTTAAATTCTTGTCAGTTGGTGGGTACACAGATTTTTAAAATATATCAAATGTTTACTAATTTTCAAATGGTTAAAATGTTTTTTACTCCATTTACTTTTGTTTCCATGTATCAAAAAGTTGTTAAAGTTCCAGATGCAAGAGGACACTGTTCACTCCATTTTACAGTAAACAAATCTGTCTTGTGGCCTCTGATAGAATAAAGACATGAGAGATAAAATGAAGATAAAACACAATTGAGCTGCTCATTATACTGCAGAATACTATGCCCCCTCTAAGTAAAAACAACAACAAAAGGTGTTTTTCACATTATTGATTTTTTTCATCTGACTTTCACCAGTTTTTCATGAATAAATAATAAATAAATAAATTCCAGTTCTTTTCTTAATGTTTATGCACCTAAACAAATTAGCTTTCAGCCTCTGGCCATCATCAGAGAAAGACAACAACCACACAATATAAAGACTATCCCTACACAGGTGGAAACTCAAAGTTCAGCAGTCCAACTGACCAATCACAGCATCAGCAATCTTGATCGTTAACAAGGGCAACCAGGTGAAGATTTCTAAAAATCAGCCAGCCACTTAACCAGCTGCAACACTCTCCTTTAATGCTGATTAATGCTGGCTAACAATTACATACAACAGAGAATAAGTCCAGCATTCATGCCCCTTGGTTGGAATGTTTTGGGAGTAAATACTTTTATCTAATGCCATTTCAACACTCTGAATGTTACCTCGCCAACCTGGAGGTTTTACTTTTCCAATGCCACAAAAGTTAAGCGTCTTAAACCACAACCTCATACTTTATAAATGCCAAAGTAATTATTTTCATTTGATTAATATATTAACTCAAATCCACAAATAAGACAATCTGCACAAGACACAATCAGGGCAATATCTGCATATCTGGAGAAATAAAAAGCCTGTAGGTTATTCATCAGGGCCTTTTTAACATGCCCTGGCTGTAGTAATGCATGAAGGAATGGATACAACCCAACCCATGGAACAGCTATTGGACTACATTTATGCACCTCTCTACGGACTAGTTGACACAGACAGGTGGGGTTTAAATGGCAAATTAACTGCCCGTAGATGCCCCCAGAAAGAATCTGTTCATTAAAGTAGACGCTCCTAGCCATTGTGATTAATGGTGTTTGGATAAATTTAGTTTTACTGCTTTATAATTCAGAGGGAATTAATAGAAGGGGCCGGTCCACTGCCTCTGGTCAAACTACCTGCTCTGTGTTGTTGGAGTGTGATTGAGAGGGAGTGCAGGGCGAGAGCAGGAGGAGGGAGTCCTCTGTGCATATTTTCCATGTGCACCCACACCCCTCCCTTGGCTGTAGCGCTGAAAGCTCTTTTGTGTGTTTGTGAGTGGTGTGAAGGCCACAGCGATACAGCATACACCTCAGTTCTTTGACTGCTTGGTCACCAGCATTTCAATGGCTAATTTATTCTTAACTCGGCAGCTTCTTTGTCCACCTGAAGGAGGATTTCAGGAAGAAAGGGGGTTACAAACTGCGATGAAGCTTTAAAATTATGTAATTTCAGAAAGACATCAGCATTAACCTGTAGATCTTTTAAAGATTTCCTGCATAGACCCACTTAGTCCTTAGCTTTGAAGGACTAACATGAAGTTAGCACACGACTGCCACTTATTAAATTAAGTAAATGCTTAAATGAGTAAATGAAATGAGGTGTTAGTTTTCTGGACAGACAAGGACGCACAGGAGTCGTAATGCGTGAATCTCACAGCTGTTGATACTTAAGGTCCATTTCCACGCTGGAGCAAATCAAGCACAGTGATTTCCATCTGTGACTGCTAATGTCACATTGAGCTGGAAGCACACTAGAGGTACAAAGTGCTGCTAACCAACCATACACACCTCCAAATGCAATTTTTACTATTTTGGTAAAGAAACAATCCCAGTAATAAAGTATGTGCACTGATTAATAGGTGATTCTTATCTGTCAGCCAAAACTGCTTGTATGATTTATGAGAGTTTTCCGTTTTATTTGATTAAATCCCCACAGCAACATTTCACCGGCACCCTTTGAGGGATGTGCTGCACATTTTCAAGGCACTGCAAAATGACAAAATGACCTCTTTCAAGGTCCTTGGTAAATCTTGCGCCATGAGAAAATGTACTTGAATATGCGTAATTTTCTACACATCAAGAAGGTTACACCTAACACAAATGTAATGTTTATACAGTGAGTAGTGCAATAACACGGAAGATGCACTAGATGCAGTTCACACAAAGAGCTTCAGCAAATCTTTCAATCTTCATTTTGTATCCTCATCAGAAAATGTTTTTGTGCTACGTGCCACATTTTCTTGTTATCAGCAGGCCTTTTCACTGCAGACATTTCACTCTCATAGAAGAAAAAGCACAGGTGTGACTAATAACTTGGACGCTTACTCCTTTGCAACCAAGTGTCCCAGTAAGCCATGACAGTGAGCCAGCATGCACAATACCAGGACCCTGAAACTGTAGCAGCTAAATGGAATTCAGCCATCGTTAATTTGATCATTTACACCTGTGCTTTTCCTACGGTGACATGTCAAAATGTCCTCTGTGAAAAGAAGCACTTAATGCAATGCTATTTTAAATGCCCTACATGGCCACACAGGTGTTTTCACTTATGCTGGCTGATTCGACCTCTGCTCAGGTTACATCACAGTTGTAGAACAGAATAGGGCTGCAACTAGCATTTATTTTTATTATTGATTAATCTGTTTGATTATTTTCTAAATTAATCGATGAATTGTCTGACCAACAGTTGAAAACCTAAATACATTCAGTTTACAATGATTTAAAACAGAGAAAGGGAGTAAACCCTCACACTGGAGAAACTGCAACCTGAGCTTTGTGGCATTTCTTTTTGGCAAAAAAAATGACTCAAAGTGATTAACTGATCATCAAAATAGTTGCCAAATAATTTTCTGTTGATAATTGATCAATCACTAGCTGTTGCAGACTCTCTTACTCTTTAACCCTCCTCTGCCAGAGTATAAATGTTCCCCAAAGGAGAAATAGTTTGCAAACAGTTATGAAACAGGAGTCAATGGTATGACACGTCTTTTAAATATTAAATTGTGTGAACTTATTGTTCCATTAGCAAGCTTTCTAGCTCTGAGAGCATTTTTTCCCTCATCAATAAAACTACCCATAAAACTCTGAATTGAATGAAATGTAGTACAATCCCAAGAACAAAATGCCAGGGGACAGTATGGTATGACAGGTTGCATTTACTCTGTTGTGTGTCCAAGGAAATTGTGGGAATTCTTATTTTGCTATCAGTCCTTCATGTAAATACTGTTGGTAGTTTTGACAGTATGCAAACATACAGATATGACTGAATGGCACCTTACACACTTACAAAAGGTATGCATCCATCATGCACCACAGGTCTTGTATTGTATTTCAATAACTGCTGCAAAACAAGTTTCCCTCAAAGCAACAAGGAAGTGAAGTGAAAGAAACTACACAGAACCAACCTACTATGTTTTGTTTTTTTTTTGTTTTTTTTTTAAATGTTCCTGTCAACAAAAATACACACAGATTCAAACACACACATCACAACACTATAACTAAGCCTGTACTTTTTCAGGATTTCCCCCAACTCAGGGTGAATCCTGTCCAGGAGAGATGGATTTGCAAAAGCCAACAAGGATATCCACATTCAGCTGTTACTCTGCTCATCTTAGAGAGAAACTCTGTTCATGATAATCACCATAAACACAGATCTTTCTGTTGTCCATGTCCATCCTAAGCTTAGATAGGCAAGAGCAGATGTGGATGTTTGGATGCTCTGCACTGCAACTGATATGAATGAAGGTATAACATGAACCTTGGACACCGTTATCATTATATACCAGGAACGCTGTTTGTCAGCAGTGTAAATCCAAGTCTAGCCACAGCAGATTTTATTTTTGATGCATCAGTTACTGTTTTCAAATTGCAGTCTTTTTATTGGCTTTAATAGACTTTACAGCTGTACTACAGACACTACAGCTGATTCCACGCTACTGCGGTTTTGACTTTATTTTGAAACATAAATGTGACGTTCAGATGTGTTATAGTTATACACAGTAAAAATAAACACTAGCCTTTATATACAATGCAGCAGGGCCATTCAGTTGTACATAACTGCTCGCAGTTTACAAGTCAGTAATCTGGAGTTAAGTATAACGTCAAGTGAAGGTCAAGTCTGAAGTGTAACACGAGTGCAAAATCAAATCTCCATCCCATGCACTTAGTCTGCAAGCTTAGAAATGATACATTGACTGCATGAGGAAATCAGTCAAAAACAATCAGCAAATGACAAATTACATTTATTATTTTTTGTACAGTAATCCGACTTGTTGCTTTGCCTCCTTACACTCAAGGGATGTTAATCCCTTATCTCTAACAAAAGCAGATGAGACGTCTCTGTTTTCCTGCAGGAAGGTTTGAGTGAGCGTTAAACCATCTGCTCCCCTGGCTGATGGGAAACCCAGGGGCCTTGCAGTCTTGGCAGGGAAACCCTGTCTCTGGTTGGCTGGCTGACCCAAAGCTCATTTGTCAATCAGGCGCCTTTTCCCTTAATTAGGAGAAGCAGTCCAACAGCTTGGGTTGAGCCTCAGCAGAAACATGTAATTCAGTGGGAAAAGCAAGTTGGTTTACAAGCCTCTGCTTCTCTGTCCGCATTCCCTCTCATTTATCTAGCCCCACACATTACACACATGCTGGAAAAATTGAACCTGTTTTTTGGCTTTACAATGAAATTGTCTTAACAGCTTTGAAACAAATGTTTAACAAAAATTATACTGAACTCTTTGATGTTGTATTGCATATTTAAACTGCACAAAAAAGACTTCACAGTCCTGTTTCGCAGATGAAAATAAATGTTTCTGTAGAGGAATATTTATTATTTTAGGCACCACATTTGTTTTTGAGGTAAAAGAATGTAGTCATAAAAGAAATATCCTTTAATATGAGTAACATAATTTGAAATATTCATATCCTCAGTGTGGGAATAACAAAAGACATGTTTGATGTTTGTGATGGACTGTCTGTGAGGGAGTAGAGTGCCACATGAGATACACAATAGTTTGTCTTAATAGTTCACATCTGTGTGAAATTATGGAGCACTTTGGATGTAATTCATGTGCAGCGGTGTGGAAAGAAGAATCATGGAGTCCATGCACATGTTCCTCTTAAGTCTTAGACAAGAGGAGACATCATACAGCAGCTTCTCCTCTTGTTAGCTTTAACTAATCATTTAACAATCTATTGGCTTAACAACTTATTTTATCTTTTCACTGAAAACACAGAAAAAACAAATACAGGTACAATACGGTTAACTTATTTAGATCCATACACACAATTTTGATTACTGTAGGTACGAATACCTTACCTCACTATGCACATATCACACACAAGCACACACACCAATCCTTCCTGTAATCTCTCTCTCACACTCACACACACACACACACACACACACACACACACACACACACACACACCTACTGTAGAAGTGGTGGAGGTGACAAAACTATAAACTTGTCAGCAGAATTAAAGGAACAATTTGTTATCCAAATGTTAACATAAGGGTAGCCTCACCTCCAAAATGCTTAACAGATTGGAAGATTGGAACCAAATGTTTTGGGACACCAGACAATGACTTAATCAGGAAGCAGATTCACTTGACTATCAGGATAACTTTGCTGAGTAAAATCCAGAACAGCTATTTTTACTTCCTGTGCTTCCTGGTTTTACTCTGCAAAGTTCTCAGGGCCCCTGACCTATACTTTAAAAACAAAATGCTAATTTTTCATCTAAAAGTCAAACTGTTAAGTCAATTTATATGGTGAAAAACCCTAAGCCTAACTACTGATTGGGTTTTTCTCAACATGACATTCACTGCAGTGCTCCTACAGATAAAATATCTGATATAAATGGAATGACTCTGGGCTAACATCATTTGAAATTGGATTTAGTTTAATACCAATGAAGACCACTATTAGACACTATCAAATCTGAACCAATAACTACTCTTGGGCAATCAACTGTGTGTGTGTGTGTGTGTGTGTGTGTGTGTGTGCGCAATATAATTGTGTTGTGAGAAAGTTTATTATAAGTATTACTGCTCCCATTCCATCAGTAATAGCTTATTCAGTGGCATCCAGACATACATTATTAGCCATTCTAGTACATGTAAATCTCTCTCCCTGGAGATCCGGGCGCATTAGATATGGAGCTATCAGTAGCCTTTCCCCCTGACGTTGTTGTTTGCTCTCTTCCAATGATAGCACAATGAAAACACAGGAAGCAGCTCGGAGAGCAATGGGGCTGCGATCGATGGCTCTGTGTCCGACTATAAGCTAGGTGATGTCTTAACGTCTGCCCTCCTCACTTCTCAACCCCCTCTTTTCCCTCCGACAGGCCGTCAAGTCTCCTTCTACCGCTAATGTATCTGAATGCAGTGTCATCCAGGGCCGCCTCGCAGCAGTCGATAAATACTGGAAATGCTATCCATCTCTGAAACATCACTCCTTCACTTACTGTAAGTGCGCATCACTGTGGGCACCATCCCCACACTGCTGACAGGGAGGAAGACAACACCAGGCGGCCCCAGCTATGACCGAGCATCATCAGATGCAACCACAGACAGAGTTTTCACTCCTAAAATTGCAGAGAACAGACTGCGTGTCTGAATTGGGCTCTCGTTTGTAAAATATGAGCCGGTGTTTCGAGTCATTCCAGGAGTAAGGAAAAACCTACAAAAAGCAGTCCTTATGGATGATATAAGTATGATAATATGCAGTTTTCTCCTCATTTCCTCTGAAATTGCAACATCCCTTAGCTTCAGTGTTGGTATTTATTACCTCTGAGCAACTGACTAATCCATCAGAGCGATCCGCTGGCAAGGAGAACTAATTTTAGTCTTCCAAATTTAAATAAGAGTCCTACTGGAGTATGAGGATAAACACCAAGTGAGGGAGAATTTGAGTCACGCATGATGTCAAGAGCAACACTTCCAAATGTCTTAACATTTTATTTTTTTGGTGCGCTGTGTGTAGTGACTTTAACTATTTGACCTCCTAACCATTTCATTGACAAGAACATTTAATTATAATATAATATAATATAGATTTTCTTATTCAATAAAAACACTGTCAGAGGTCTGTCATGGATGAGTCTTAATTAACTGATCTGAGATGGAGAGATTGAAGGAAATAAATACAAAGCCCAAGGCCTTTCCGACAGAGCTAGACCGATAAATCAGTCTGGCCGATATATCACTAGATATTAGCTTATTGCAGATACATTGGTATACATGTATATGCTTGCCAATAAGTAACAGGAAACTGCAATACATAAATGCCAAAGATGTATTTGAGGTCATGTAGAAACAGTGTTTTAATTATATACTATGTCCACCAGAAAACAGACACAATTGTTTTTCAGCTGTAAAATGTCCCACTCTGTACATTTTTGGTCACAATTCTCTAATAACCAAATTTAAGTGAATGTGTATGTTATGTGTTTATGTAAAAAAAACAAAAAAATATATATATTTATTGTATTTTTTAAACTCTCAAATATCGATATCGGCCGAGTATTGGTCTGGTTATACTTTCCAATCCTAAGGATGTAAGAAAAGCACTTTAAACAGCTAATTTAAATTTATACTGTCAGGCTATAAAAACTAGGGCCTCTCATAAAAATAGTGTGTAAAACATCATACAAATTTGAATCCAGCAACCTTTAAATGTAAACTTGTTTGTTTGTTTTTCTTTAAGTGTATGTTTTCTGCTTATATTCTCATCTGTGACCAACAATTCTACTGTTTCACTTTTGTTGCTTTTGACAGGATGAAGAGCATCAGCAACAGTTTGGGGATTCAGTGCTTTGCTTTAAGACTTCACTTAGAGGCTGAGTAATATATCTGCATTTTTCAGTAAGTCCGTGGTAGACTTAATGAAAGACATTTACTGTGAGAAACTTGCATGACTCATAATATTTCTCAGTAACACTGAAGAGAAAGTAGCTTGAATCAATCTATGATTCACACATCATGATTCACCAGTTAGTCCTGTTCTAACTCCTCAGAACACCTGGTGAGATATCAGTTTCTGTACCTGATTTACAAAAGAACTAATCCTTAAAACTATCCATCAAACAATCCTCCTTTTATCTGTGATCAACACTGTAGGCCAAGAAGCGTTGCTTGTCTCATAACAAGAGAATGCCTACAGTCAGCACACACTAGTAAAATCCACTCTGACTCCATGGAAAAGTGTTGATTTTCTGTAAATAATTGCATTCGCTTGTCTTCTGCTCTCTTGACTCGGACTATTGGCTGTGAAGCCTGGAAACTTGTTGGCAGAAGCAACTCATTAGACTGTTTCCACCTTCAAACCCTCTGCTCTCTCCATACTTTTCACAAGGTTATGAGCCTCCCGTACACTTTTGGAATATACAACAGCAATTACAAGTCTTGGTTATTGTGATCATGATTGTACAATTTAAGCTAGGCTTGAGCTATAGCGCAGGAAACCATTATGCACATAAAGGTACATGCAAACAGAGTGTGAAGAAAATTTCAAAATTTTCTGCTTTTGTCTGTAAAATCATGTAAAAATCTATTAAAATGTAAATACTGAGTGCTATTTGTATGATTTATTATCACTGTTTCTTTTGCACAACTTCATGGCAGCTGGGTGCACTGTGTCTAAAATCTCATTACAGCTTTCAGTTTTTCCTTTCCTTTGCAATAAAACAAGCTCTTGTTATACCACATTTGCCAGCTGGCTTCTCAGTGTGTCTTAATTCTTACGAATTCCTACAAATTCTATACATTTATAGACAATTTAAGTGATTTCTACCTGATTCTTATCTGATCTGACTTTAGTGCATTTTCCAATAATATTTTGAGTTGACTGTAGCCTCCACAGTCTGTGTAATTAATGGCGCCATGGGTCCTGCGAGATTGGGACCAGCTGCGTGTTATGTCTTGTCACCAGTCCCACTCTGTTTGACACCTTCGGCCACGTCCCTCTCTTCCGATGCCAAGAATACTGGTGGAGCACTGCTGGGTCTGAGGACTCTTTGTGCCCACCCTCAGAGAACAAACACTATTAAGACTCAACAACGTGCCCCTTTGCCCATCCCCAGAGTGCAGGCAGTGCCAGCTTCTGTAACTGGAGAACAGAGAGCAAAACAGCTGCTCCCAGTCTATCCTGCATCTGCCACAACTGTGATCTCATGGAACAAAGCGAGAATGCAACCACACGTTTCGACTGGCTGTTCAGTCACACTCCAGCCATTGTCCTCTCACTCTCTCTCTACCTTTTTCTTCCTCTGTCTCTCTGTCACACACCAAGATGCATAGCAGGCATATTTATCAATCAGTTATCAGTCATTGCTCTGATTTATTTTTTTCTTTGTCCACACGCTTTGTTTTATATATTTAACTCGACTGTATTGTGAGACCTGGAATCCCTCATGCCCCCCTTTCATACATTTAGCTGTAAAGCAGTGGTGCACCCCAGTTGGTCACCAAGGCCACTGGTTGAGTTCTTCCAACTGATTGATGGGGATTTTTGGGTAACTGCTGTCCCGCAGACAGGTGCTTCAGACAGGCAGACAACCATTTAAACTGTGACCGCTTGTTTACTATTATCTGTTATACTTTTACTGTTACTACACATATTAAGGGACTTAAAGGGACTTAAGTAATTGAATAATGCACATTCATAAAGTTAAGGGACTTGCAATACTGTACTCTTTTTTTTTTTTTTTAAATGGTTGAAATTGATGCAGCAGAGGCTGAGATATCCTGACTTTATGTTTCTAGTATGGGTCAGGCAAAAATGCTGGATCCTTTACTTCCCATAATGCAACAAAAGATGCTATTGAGTTGACAGGTGAACAATAACTGGTAAACGCCAACACCATTTAAACTCCTCACACCCAGTTTGTAAAACAGACTCTCTGTGAGTACATTTCTGGTTCAGTTTTGAGACTTAATGCCAATATGGTGTATTTTTGTGACTTGTGACACTATTTTTTTATGTACAGTAAATACCAAGACTGTGATTGCATTAAACCAGTGTTTTGCCACAAGATTAGAACATTATTACATAAAACTCCAGGGTCTCTAAGTCAGCTAATTACCAGTGTTTTCCTTTTTATATCCAGTGGCTGAAATCGATTCTACTTGGACAGAGTCCATTTGTTCAGAAAGCATGCAGTAAAAGGGCAACATTTCTATATATACACTGATCATTAGCAGCATTTCTGTGTCTTTAGTTCTGCCAAATACAGTTAATTCCTTTCATTCCATAAGTCAAAGATTATACAGTGTCAGTCTCTGGGAAATTACAACCAAAGATGTCTACCTCAAACTGACTCACTCTAATTCTGATTCACAGATCCTTCAATGCTCTTTGACACTTTCTCAATGAGGCGTTGACAGCTGCTTCTGACAGCACACCTGAACACCGCTCCCTACATGGCTGCATCTTTTTACTCCACAAGAGAGTGGAAGGTATTTGGGAAGCTATTCAGTGCTCTGGTACACATCAAAATTGCAGCACTTATTCGTATCTCAGAAAAAGAAGTAACACTTTTTCAACACCCACCTGCAGCAAAACAGGGCCTCCCATGCTCATCATGGCAGAATTATACAAAATATTTCCTAAACCTTACTTACTGACAAGAGGATTAGCAGTCCTTATCCAACATTACTTGACTGAAAATCACACTTATCTGTTAAAGAATGCAAGTTTTGAGATGTTTTTTTTGTTTGTTTTTTTGTGTGCATACATGCAAATGAGTGTGCCTGTTAGTGTGTTTTGTTCACCTTTTTAAAATGCAATTATGTGTGTAAAGTTTCCCCATCCCATCACTGG
The DNA here is from genome assembly GCA_008360985.2 of Macquaria ambigua. Taxonomy (NCBI): domain Eukaryota; kingdom Metazoa; phylum Chordata; class Actinopteri; order Centrarchiformes; family Percichthyidae; genus Macquaria; species Macquaria ambigua. The sequence continues at coordinate 3,408 of VMKM01002677.1, read as the reverse complement.
AGAGTTCCACACTACCAGGCTACTGGCCATGTAGCCAACTACAGCACTGGTATTGGCAAGCTACTCCTGTGTATAAAAAGCACTGTAAATAGCAACGTGTTACAATGGAGTGTTTATTCCTGCAATCCTCTTAGACACCTGTTTTACCTCCAGTCCTTTCGGCCAATCAAAATGCACACAATTTCCAGCATGCTCAAAGCTGCGGAATTAATGAGAAGGGACACAGCTGCTTCAGGAGTCAGCCTGGTGGTTAAATTACACTTTTCTAATGAAAATACTCAGTCCCTGTTCTTTCAACAATTATCTCTTTTCTGTGTTAGATACATTTGATTCTGTTCTTATTGCTACCCCTAGTTACCATGATATTTGCAATTATATTGATAATCAGGGATGGACTGGCCCTCAGGTGAAGTGGGAACCTTCCATGTGGACCAGTGGGCTGACGACGACGACGGCGACGGCGACGGCGACAACGACAACGTCAACGACAACAACAACTCAAGACTAAGCTCTGTGAGGCTGTATTGGCACAGCAGTGCTTTGAGCTACATGCTAACATGCTCCCAATGACGATGCCAACATGCTGATGTTATAATGTTTACCATGGTCACTATCATATTTTACCGTGTTAGCATGCTAACATTTGCTAATTTGCACTAAACACATAGTATAGCTGAGGCTGATGGGAATGTCATTAGTTTTGCAGGTGTTTTGGTCATAAACTAAAGTACTGTATTTGACAAATTAAAAAGTTGTGGACCGACCAACCGCCCGCCCGACATTGCCATCTCTTGAACCATGCTGCTAGCATGGATTAAAAAGCTCAGTGGGGCAGTGGGTCGGGTATTTTTGGTTTTGACTAAAAATGTTTGCTGTTGTCGATTTTTTTTTTTTCTGCTGAAAAGAAAATATAAAGAAAAAAACATTTAAAAATTACTTCAATCTCTGATTCGTTTCATTTTAGCCTGTCACATTAATTTCGCCTCAGTCAAGAAGTATGATTACTCTTTAGAAACCCAACAACCTGTGAAGAACTCTGCTATAGTCGTGTTGTTGCATTAACTGACCATGCACTGGCTGGTCCCCAACCATGGAAAATGTAACATATTTTTGTTTCATTTTAAGATAAACCACCATTAGCAATAGAATAATTCCTTCTTCTTCTTCTTCTCCCTCTTGTGCAGTTTAGTTTGATCAGGAAAGATGGATGCAGTGTGTCAGCAGCAGTGAAATGTCCACGACATACAACAAGCTAATCATGCATAGACTTCAGGGACTGACATTTAAAATGGAAAACAAAATGTCAGCATGTCATCTGTCTTCCAGAGGGGAATTGTTAGCCCCCTCTTCTGAAAACAAGGGGGAATAAAAATGTGAGCAGACCCGCACACAATGCATTTATTTGCATTTAAGTTTGCATTTATTAGATGCTTTCTAAAACAAATCAGATGATCACACTGATTTGTATGAGTCTGTATTCAGAAAAACCTAATGGTTCTTTTTTCAATACATTTACAGAATTGCTCTCCATTTTTATTCCACAAAATGGGCAATTCTGCTTTTTTCGACCCAACATAACGACGCCACTATGAGCCATTAAATCTTCTACAAATTAGCCTCAGCTTGTATTTGCTTCTATAGTTAGATGTGGTGAGGCATGCAGCCAGTGTGGCTGTCCGCCTGTAGGTATGGCAGAGTGTCGGTCCACCAGACAGCCTGTCTAGGAAGGATCAATACAGGATTACGGACAAATCCCTCCCTTCAGTCCTTGTTTTTAAGTGTGTACGATCCTAAAGTGTTAAAGGTTTTCCCTCATGAAGCCAGGTGATTTCAGAACTTTCCATCTTGCCTGTCAGACAGGCAAACACATGAACCTTCTGCTTCTATCTATCACATTTTAACATAAAACTTCTTGGCAGAAACAAGACAACCGAATGAAATTTTGAAAGTCAGCGTTTCCTTGAAGATGCCTTAGTTATGGATGCACATGTGTGTGTTCTGAGCTGATCCAGTGGCTGCCATTGCCAGGTGTGTCCATGCAGGGAGTGGAAAAATAAGACTGAAGAACAGAGGAAAGCTGGCCCACGCTGCTTATTTGACATCACAGTGGAAGAGGTTGACTTTGCAGGCTCCAGTGACTTTAAATAACAAAAATAGATGATTGACAGAATGACTGACACTTACTGAGGTGAACTGGGAGAGCATGCTGCCTGGGAAAAATCCAACCCACAATATGCTTATGGTCTTATATTTTACATGATACTGGCAGTGTTAGAAGGAAGTGATCGTGAGCAAAGAATTTCTGCCTCACTGCCCTGGTGGTTTTTAAATGGTCACAAAACAAACGTGGGCATTGTCCTTAGTTTCTGACTTTTGTTCTGAATAACTCTGTTCTGCAGAGATAAAGTGACTTTTAAAACATGCTGGCCACACAGCTTTTAATGTGGCTCTGGTCACTGCATTTTCTTCACAAAATCACACAGAAAATGCAAACCATACATGCAATAATGCATACAGCATGTCATCTGTCTTCCAGAGGGGAATTGTTAGCCCCCTCTTCTGAAAACAAGGGGGAATAAAAATGTGAGCAGACCCGCACACAATGCATACACCTAAATAAAACACACACACACACAACAGACAAAACAGTATTTCTTAATTGACATCACAGGCTTCTTAAACATACAAAGATTGCCACAGAGCCAAATTATTGTCTTTACTCAGCTAATTCCAGAGCTTTTCAACTTTGAAAACAACACCGACAAACTATCTACAAGAGGGGAACACACATCTGCCTCATCTGTCAACACATCATAACTGAGCCAATAACAAACTCTGAGCTCAGAGGGAGGTGGCAGAGAGGTCAGTCAGTCGACTGTGTTTGTATGTGTCTGAGCAGAAGAAAGGGGGGGGGGGGGGGGGGAGTGTCTATTCACAGCATGCTCTCCAGGTCTACGCTCAGGCTCCCCGACCCCCTGGGAACCGAAGCCACAGCGGGCAACCTGAAACCCATGATGTCATCGTCAGAGAACACGGGCTACCGGCAGTCAGTGAGAAAGTGTACAAAACCCAAAGTCAACATCACACAATTACTGGGGTTAATTGTATTTACAGTTGAGCAGCTGTGGTGGATTACAGGGTTCAACGATATAGTATGGTACATGTGTAAGAAGAGGCAAAGAGTCTTCACTGGGGAGGTTTGTGAGAGGAAAGTTGCCTTGACAAGGATTCTACATTTGACTAAAATTCGGCACTGGGCCCCTGTGTGTAACGTTTCTGTTTTGAGTGATAAAGTAGAACAAGGAACCATGTGCCGTGTAGCGCTGCAGGTTTTAATTCCAACCCACAATAAGACTTGGCTTGTGTCTGCACTGATAAACCTTCAACCACAGAGGAGGAGCTGATCAG